>ML277336.1:422-170447 GCA_005239495.1 Nicotiana undulata | reverse complement strand
GTTGTTGTTGCCCTGCAGGAGAATAATATGTTGTTTCAGCTCAGTAATTGTGTTTCAGAGGACTTTGAGGCAATGATCAGGTTGTTATGATGCTTACGATTGGATATCGCGCGGTGTTGATAGGATGGTAGGATGCTTGCTCATATGTAGGGGCAATGAATGACTTGAAGGGAGATCTTCTCAGGGCGTGGTTTTGAGATTTCAGTATTTTAGTTTCGGCGAAGGAAAGTCACTTGGACTATGAACGATCCGGTTTGGATTGATAAAGTAGTAAGCTTGGTGATATCGAGCAAGGTGGATTATTCACCTGTGTTGTGGTATCGTTGTTTGATCGAATATGATATGTTAAATTCGCCGGTGTTATAGCTCTTTAGTTGCATGGGGTTAGAGTGGTGTGAAGCGGTGCTGAAGAAGCGGTTGTCAGAGATCGTGGTGTGTAGTGGTTCAGAATTGAACAGTTACCTCTAATGAAGGCAGCTCGGGAAAGATGATCTTCGGAGAGTTCAAAGTTGTGGTGATCTGCTGGCTCATAGAGCTACAGAGAAGGACGTTGAATTAAGGACACAATTGAGAAGCACACGAGGAAAGAAGATATGTGAAAAGTGATAGGTGGTGGTTCCATTTCAAAAAGGCCAGGCGTAAGGAAAGGAAGTTGGGTAGTGCTTAAAGGAATAAGGTTAACCAAAGTGGGGGAGTCCCACCACCTGCAGTTGGGTTGTGGGGTTGTGTTCCATAGAGTTACGGATTGTCGGCATATTAGCAAGTTGTTACAGCTAAGGGAAAGGAGTAAAGACGTAATTGAGCATGGCATTCGATAAATGTGTGGGAAGTTGGTCCTATTAGACCAGGGTTAGGCTTTGGAAGATTAAGAATTCGTGCTTAAGGCCTAGGCAAGTTGTAAGGGTAGCGGCTCAGTCACGTGCTCCGTTGAAAGGGTGTTCATGTGCTAGGAGAGCCTTGGGGTTGATTGTATTTGGGGCCAGTCGTAGTGGGTGACTCTCAGTAGTGGTCCTAATGAATTTGAAAGTTAGAGTATGCGGTGTTTAAGGGTTTCAGGCAACAGTATAATTAAGAAGCGAGCTTCTAAAGTATAGTCTCTAAGAGGAAGGAAGATGGCTGGAGGGTTCTATGTTATTTCAGCACGCTGGATAGTATCGGAGGAGTGAGAGAATAGACTCCAAGTTGTAGAAAGATTTTCAGGAGGTTGTGAGACGAGTTGCGGAATTTAGGTAGCATGGTCTCGTGATTCAAGGTCACTCAGGATGAGTGAGGGTAGAGTTGCTATGAGTTGAAAGAAGTTACTATTATCCTGAGGCAATTAAAGATGATTAAAATAAGATGGAGTGGTTAGCCATGATGGAACGGCGCATGTACGACAATGATCAGTTCCTTCGGTATGATTGAGTACATGAATGGTTTGTGCAGATGTTTGTAGGGCTCGTCGGCCGTCGTAATAGATTTTATTTGGAAGCATTCAGGTGTTATGGCCTGTCAAGTGTAGGCGGATCCCAGAAGGTTTAGGGTGGTTCAGACCACCATTTAAGGATTTGCATGTATTGTGATTGTGGGAGCTCACTTGTGTGTTGTTATGGTTCTCAGTAATTGAGGTAAGTAAAGGCTCTNGTAACTGGACGTAAGAATCGAGATTTGCGGTTCGGTGTTAACAAGGATGTCATGATGCTCGGAGGAGCAATAACAAAGGATTTAAATGATTAGAATAAACTGATATTGTCTTCAGTGTCATCTGAGTTTGTTGTTTGGTGAAAGAGGCTTTGTATCCTGGTTACGGGTCCTTGAATTGTTTTACAGCCTTAGGGTGGTCGGTGGTATGGATGTGTATACTTGTTACCTTGTGTGGAAAGCCGTGGGAGAATGACCGCGGGAAGATTGCATAAGTGTGACATGTAGTGACCTGATTGGTTGAAGAATTAGACCAAGTATAAAGGAGTGTAATATTGCTTAATTGAGAATTTATGCCTGGAAGGCGTTCGGCTCAGTTGGTTGTGGATTGTGGGGTGTTTAACTCGGCTATGATGGTTGTCCTCGTGTGTATAAGAAAAAGGAAGAGGGTTTTTTGGACCCAGGTAAGGCTATCAGCCTAGTTCAATGCGAGCAGAATCAGCTTGACGTGAGTGAATGGATTTAAAAATGATTTTGGGCTTCATGTGAGTCATAGGTGTTCATTTCAGTATGGCACTCCTCAAGGAGGGGTATTGGGATATCAAGTGTTGTCCCACCTTCGTCAAATTCATGTGATATTGTGATTGTGTCGTGTGAGTTGTGAAACGGCTTGATAATTTCTTATGTGTTGAGGTTCCGCGTAGTGATGAGGTTATGTGAGCAGGATGGCTCCTGAGATCCAGATTATATATCGCACCTCAGTCGTGCTGGTGTTTTGTAGCATATGGCTCTATCAGTCTCCCCAGAAGGGTATTGTGCACTTAGCGTGCTTCTGACCGATATTCAGTGATTTGTAATAGTGAGCAATTCAGCTCCGTGGATATTTCCTTATGTAAATTCTATTATGGGACCGGGTGGCATGCCGCCACAGGTATATTATTTGGATCGGGTTGCACACCGCAATAGTGTGATGTTGAGCAAGGCTCCTGTAATTATTTTCTCGTGTTTTACTTCGTAATTTTCTGAGGAAAGTTCATATTAGTTGCGTGAGTTTAGTAGTCCCTTCCGGAGTCTATTCCTTATGTGTCGCGTTCGAATTGTGGCCTATTGGCGCATTGTGGCATCGTGTGAGGCTAATGGCCGTGTTTGGGTGATTGGTTGTCTAAGCAGTTCATACTGGGTGAGACGAAATTTATAAATCTAGGATCAGTGTGATAAGACTATGCAAGTATATTACAGGACAATCACCATTATTGGTTGTAATGGGATGATGATCTTAGTCAGGANTGCATGGCAGAGAATTTCAAGTGTTGGAACTGGGGTATGAGTTTATTATATGGATAAAAGGGAATATCTTCAGATTTTATCAAGCTAATGTTCTCAACAGGGTTGTGGTAGCACGGGCAGGTGCACGAGGTGTTAAACAGTGATTTCAGATAATTCTGGGGCAGTTCATGGCACGTTCGAGGACGAACGTCTGTTTAAGTGGGGGAGAATGTAACGACCCGACCGATCGTTTTGAGATCCAGCACATCGTTCAGCAGTTGGGAGTCATGAACAACTTCATTTCGGGTATTGTGACTTGTGTGTATGGTCAGAGTTGAAATTCAGGAGGTTCGGAGTTAAATTGAAAGGAAAATTCTCATTTCAGAAGCCTTAAGTTGAAGAAATTGAGTAAGACTGGAATTTTGAGTAAACGACCTCGGAATCAGGATCTGAAGGTTCCAGCAGGTTTGTATGGTGATTTCGGACTTGGGCGTATGTCCGGATCGGGATTTGGATAACCCGAGCGCGTTTCGGTGTATATTGTGGAAATCAACATTTTTGAAGAAATTTCCTAAGTTTGGCTTGAAGCGCATTTCAATGATATTGATGTCCGCTTGGGATTCCGAGTCTAGGAATAGCTCCGTATGGTGATTCTGGAGTTGGGAGCGCGATCGGAAGTGAATTCGGATGTCCGGAGGTTTTTGAGAAATTTGAAGGTTTTTGAGAAATTTGACCGAGAGTTTAACTTTTTGATATCGGGGTCGGATTCCAATTGCGAAAGTTGGAGCAGTTCCGTAATGTCGAATATGACTTGTATTCAAAATTTGGGGTCAATCAGACGTGATTTGATAGGTTTCGGCGTCGGATGTAGAAGTTTGAAATTCTAAGTTCTTAAAGATTTGGATTGGAGAGCGATTCATGATTTCGACGTTGTTTGATGTGATTTGAGGCCTCGAGCGAGTTCGTATCATGTTTTGGGACATGTTGGTATAATTGGTTAAGGTCACGAGGGCTTCGGGTGCATTTCGTAAGGTTAACGGAATGAATTTCGGACGAAAAAGAAGGAAAAAGTTGCAGAAATTTTCTGGTGAATTTTTGGACAGCAAATTGTGCGTCGAGGAGCTAACTTTGGAAGCGTATATATAAGAATCTATAAGGAATCTGAAAGTTTGCAAAACATGAAAGTTGTAGATATTGAAGTTTATTTTTCATAACATTAGACCATTTGTAATTTGGAGTTTTGTGCAAAACGTTATGACCGACTGAAGATGGTTGGTGGGGCAGTTTCGCTAGAATTTTCTTGTGCGTGGAGCCAACTTTAGAAGCTCATATCACGGGATATATAAAGAGTTATATGGTGTATAACTTATCAAATTAAAGATCTTCTAGTCTAGTTTCTAAATCGTCACACCGTTTGTTATTTAGATATTTCTACAAGAAGTTATGGGTGTTTTAACAGAAGGTGTCCAACAAGGGAAAATATTAATAGGATGTACAATCTGTACAGCACAAGTGCAAGGTACAACCCGGTGAAGCATGGGCAGATTCTTTAAACACGAATTTGGCTCATTTTCTTCATTTCTTTCATTTGGCTTGGATGATTTTGGAGAGCATTTCAAGGAGGATTTCATCAAGCATCAAAGGTAAGTTGTTTCTACTTATTTTCAAGTTAAATACAAGATTTATTACATAGATTTGATATGAAATTTGGGGGAAAATGTGTGAATTTGCTAAGAAACCTAGAATTTGGAAAATGTGATCTTTTGCCACGATTTGAGCATGAATTTTTGAAGTAAATTGTATAATTTAATTAGTAAGGCTTCGGGTAATTTAATCCTTCAAGAATTGTCGAAATCCGAACGAGTGGGCCCGGGGTCGAAATTCAAGTTTCTTCAAGAACACCTAATTTTGGGATTTCCTTGTTAATTCTCCTTCTTTGAACTTAAAATGATTCGATTATTCTATATTTGGCTAGTTGCGAGCCGTCGAGAGTAGATTTCGGAGATTCGGGCGCATCCTTGATCCAAGGGGTGATTTCGTCGAGGTGAGTCTCCTTTCTAACCTCGTAAGAGGGAAATTGTCCCTCTAGGTAACCTTGTTTGCTATGTGATCTTGTTTGGGGTCTACGTACGCACCGAGTGACGAGAGTCTTTACGTAGTGGCTATTACTACTTCATCCGGGTAGTTAGGACACAACATATTCATTATTTTTCCCTGTTGTAGCATATATATGACTTGTATACTTGTGTGATTGGTATTGT
This sequence comes from Nicotiana undulata, assembly GCA_005239495.1. Lineage (NCBI taxonomy): Eukaryota > Viridiplantae > Streptophyta > Magnoliopsida > Solanales > Solanaceae > Nicotiana > Nicotiana undulata. The sequence continues at coordinate 165,300 of ML277336.1, read as the reverse complement.
TGTCTTTAAACGTTGTGATACTTGGCTTGATTTAAGTGTGATAAGAGAATCACGGGATGGGATCGGGCCGTACGCCACGGCAGAGTGATGATTGATTATATTATAGGATCGGGCTGTATGCCACGACAGAGTGATGATTGATTATATTATAGGATCGGGCTGTATGCCACGACAGAGTGATGATTGATTATATTATAGGATCGGGCTGTATGCCACGACAGAGTGATGATTGATTATATTATAGGATCGGGCTGTATGCCACGACAGAGTGATGATTGATTATATTATAGGATCGGGCTGTATGCCACGACAGAGTGATGATTGATTATATTATAGGATCGGGCTGTATGCCACGACAGAGTGATGATTGATTATATTATAGGATCGGGCTGTATGCCACGACAGAGTGATGATTGATTATATTATAGGATCGGGCTGTATGCCACGACAGAGTGATGATTGATTATATTATGGGATCGGGTCGTACGCCACGATAGAGTGATGAGAGAGTATATTATGGGATCGGGCCGTACGCCACGGCGAAGACTACAGGGTGGGATCGGGACGTACGCCACGGCGTAGATTGAGACTACAGGGTGGGATAGGGCCGTACGCCACGGCGAAGATTTACAGGATGGGATCGGGCCGTACGCCACGGCGGAGTGATGTGAGTGAGTACCATATAGGAGCGAGTCGTACGCCACGGCGGATACCAAACTTGTTTTGTATTTGAGATTGCTATTTGTTGCCGGATATTGATGTACTTGATTATTTTTTTTACTTGCCTACAGTTTTCCTTACATCCTGCTTACTTTATTACCGTTGGACCTTAGTGAGTATCGAGTCGACCTCTCGTCACTACTTCTTCGAGATTAGACGGGATACTCACTGGGTACATATATGTATATGTACTCATACTACACTTTCTGTGCATTTTGTTGCACAGGTACCTTTATAGTACAATGATCGATTTGGGGACTTATACGGGCTGCATTCATCCAGAGGCGTTCCACAGCTGCCGGAGTCTCCCTTCTGTGTACTTACATGTTATATCTATTGCCTCTGTCCCATTTATTTCTCGTACAAGAGTTATATAATTGTATAAATTCTTAGAAACTGCTCATGTACTTGTGTCACCGAGTTCTGGGGATGTGTTGAGTCTTGTTTTATTTAATTAGATGGATTCGCTGTCGTGTTTAATTTACATTAATTTATTTATTTGATTATGAAATGCAATAAAGGCAACGATTTCGAAATTGTTAAACAGGAAGGTATTTCAACTGATTAAGGGGTTGGCTTTCCTGACAGTGGTGTCCGGCACCATCACTACCCATAGGTTTTGGGTCATGACAGCTTTTCTTTCTTTGTTTTTTTTCTGTCTTTGACTTCTCCTGTTTGTTTATATGATTAATCCGAAACCCTACATGTATTTCATATTTTAATTAGGTTTCTTGATAATCATGTTCTAGCCTAGGGTTTTATTCTTGCTTCATATATATGTTCATTTTTCTCTTGATTCACACTGCCCTAGTTTAATTATCACTATATCATAATTACTCCTGTTTGTTTTGGTAAATATGTTTATGTGTTAGGATTTTTCTGGTCAGATTGGTAATTTGTTGGTTCTTATTTGTGAGTAATCAGTTGTTTGACCATGTTTAGGTTTTCTTCATATGCTCAGCTATTTGATCCCCTATGCTTGTCTCTGATTTTAGTTTATTGTTGAATCGACTTCACCCCAACCCGTCTTTGATCTAGTATAGTCTAATCAGTTAGCTATTAATTAGTTGATTAAGGATACCCTTGAAACTGAGATAACCAATGGTGAAATTAGAAAACTAACTCTAGGAACCTAATCAATTAATTGAGTTGATTTATCTAACCTAAGCTCTTAAACAAGTTAGTAATTGAGCACCCTTAGCTATTTAAGTTCTAATACTAGTTAAGAAGAACTAATCAGGTTGAATAACCAAAGTGCCTAACTAGGATTAACTAACCAGAGTTAATAGTTAACCCCAATCAAATCCAGTCCTAGTAACCTAAGGGTAAATCTGGAGACTCTAAGGGGTATTTTACGACTTTTAGTTAAGGGAATCTTGGGTGTAACAACCCAAGAACCTTCTAGAATTATAAAATTAGATTTTAAGGGGTTAATAAGGTAATTGTAGGGGCTGGGAATCTTCTAGAATGAGGGCAGTTGTCCCAAAAGATAAGGATGACAGCTGCCTTTGTACTATTTTCAGCCCATTTGGATAGGGAATATGCCAAGCATATCCTATCCCACCTTATATATACACCCACTTTTTACCATTAGGGGGACCTTTCTTGGACAATCTCTTAGCTGCTGAAAAAAACTGGAAAAACACAAAAAATCATAGTTGTTTCTACATACAAATCAAATTTCGAAAATCAGGAAAACAAAGAGAAAAACCAGTTTATCTCTTGGTCTTGGTTCTGTGTTCTATTCTTTTTTTTTGGCATTCTGATTTCGAAAATCTCATGCACATATATTCAGATTCTGGTTTGGTTTTCCTATTGGTTTTTCTTGGTCTTAGCTGGTTGGTCTGCTGTTTGTTGTTGCTGGATCTCTTCTGCTTTTGCTGTTTTTCCATCTGCCGGACCTTTATTTGGTCAGAATTTCTTTGTTTTATATTCTGAAAAGGTATGTAACATCTTATTCTAGAAATGAAAATCTGAAATGTGTTCTATATTGTTATGCAAATCTATCTTATTTTGTTTGAATCCCTTTGACTGAATCTGCATCTAAATCTGACGTCGAAATGTGTGTGTGTGTTGAAGCACTGTTGAGTTACTTCCCAAATATCAATTGTAACATTAATTGGTAGAATATTGTTTTGGTTAGCATGATTGGAGTTGAATCTGACCTTCTTTATGGTCAGATTCTTTTCATAAAATGCATAAAGATCTATTTGTAACAGCTTACTTTAAACGAAATTTTCAGATTTAAAAACTTGTTGAATCTATTGAGTTTTCAGTCTCTCTATTGGGATTTTGTGTGTAATTTGAATCTGAAACATGTGTATGGACGAGCTTGCATGCAAAGTTTTTTTAATGTTTTTAGCATAACTGGATACTGAACCCGACGTTCTTTATGGTCAGGTTCCCTCCATAATAATGCATAAATATTGTATTGTCCTCTTGGTTGTCACAAAGAGCCTCAAACAGAAGCATGGTTGTTCTCAATCAAAACAAGGTGTAGAGTTCAAGAATCAGTAGCTTAGAGACAAGTCCTATTTTATGTTTACCTTCATGCAATTTCCTTTAAAAATTTGTAATTTTTTTAGTAGAAGACAATGTAATTTATTTTCAGAACTATTGTTATATAAGACTGGACATTATATTTGTAATTTTAGGAAATGTGTGTATTTAATTTCAGATTTTAAACTAGACTCGAACAGGCACTTTGGACAGTTTAACATTTGGAAATGTGTCAAACTATTGATAATGGCCTGATAGGGTTTAAAATAACTTGAACACAGTCCATGGGGCCTTGAGAAACACGAAAAGCCTTTAGCCTCAGGGTTGTGTGTTTTCAAAAATTAAATACAAATTTTCAGGCATTAATTGTTTAAGTATTCAGATTTGATTAAGAATTCAAAAGCGTTTTTTTGAAACCTCTTTCTACAACTTTGTGCTCAAATTGGTCTGTCTAAATGCCCCGTAAATATCTATTGAAATTCTGAAAATAATTATTTTAGATCAAAGGAGTTTCGAAGTACATTTAAAGTGTTTCTCATCAGATCCACTTCGTATTTTTCAGATTTCAGAATTTATAACAACATGTAGGACATAATATATGTGGATTATGAATCAAGTCTAAGATACTTGAAATTGATAAAACTATTCAATCAATGTCCTATTGTAGTTGAATGTGTCTATTTGACTTTTTGAATATGTTACTTGTGAATTTGTAATCTAGAGCCTTCCTTGTTAAGCATGCCTTAATTGCATTACATAGCTTTATTCTCCTTGCAAAATTATTCATAATTAGGATTGGCCAAAAGGGTTAAATGAACCTGGGCTAAAAATGGCCATAGCCTAAACACCTTGTCCTTTAGACTGAGTGAATTTAGGCTTAAACAATCTCCTGCATACCCCTTAGGTTGAATAATACTCCTTTAGTTTGAAAGTTAGTAAGTAATCGAAAATTACTTTGAACAATCATAACCTACACTCGGGCATGAAAACTTGTGTCCCTAACCCTCAACTCCAAACAATAAATAAAATCACACACATAGCAATCACGGGTGCATATCATGTGATGTGGTTGCAATGTGTTTAAAAATAACAAGTGCACTCCATCGTGCCATTGTTCTAAGATAAGTCCATAAATATCCGAATTGGTTTTTATACACATCTCATAAAGCTAAAAATACCTTTCTTTAAGATAAAAATTCCAAACTTAGAGAATAATCAAATATCGCCTCATATAGGCCTTTAACCGTCATGACCATATTCGTGACTACGTAATCTACACTCAGGTGTGGCAACTCATGTCCCCAATTTTAACTCAAAATCATAATAAAATCACATGTTGTAATTGCGGGTGCATTTCATGTGGCGCAGTTATAACGTGTCCAAAAACAAACGAGTGCACGCCATCGTGACTTGTTTCAAGATAAATCCATAAACACTGAAAGCGGTTAAAACTAAAAGTGCTAAATGCACTATAGGGCTAAAATCCGTAAATAACCAGATGATTTAGGCCAAAAGTAATAATAGTTAAGTGACCGTGCTAGAACCATGGAACTCTGGATTGCCTAACACCTTCTCCCGGGTTAACAAAATTACTTACTCGGATTATTGGTCGCAAACAAATCAAAACAGAGTAAAAAATTCCTCGGTTTGGGATTTTCAAAATATAACGGTGTCTCGCAACATCGTCAAAAATCCGGGTGGTGACTCTGAACTAAAAAATAAATCCCAAATCCGAATAATGTCACTTAAAGTGGAAAAACTCCCTTATTACCCTTAATTAATCCGGGTAGTGAAAAAAAGAGGTGGGACAACAGGTATTGAGATGAACACGGACGGAATAGCCAAAATATGAGAGATTTTGAACCATATCTGGTTCGAGTCTCTTGAGATACACTTTCCATTTGAGGAAAATAAGTCAAGTACATCAAAGACGGGTAGTAGGTAAAAGTGTAAGGCCAAATAAGGCAAGGAATCAAGAAATTATTCTATTTCTTGCCGGAATTAAAGGGAAAATGATGACGGCGGGTTAGGGTTTGAGAGAGGAGGGGTGAGGAGATGAGAGGATTGGAGGACGGCCGGTGGAGGATATGTTTTAGGGTTTAGGGGTGTTTGGTATTATTAAAAGGGGTGAGTGATTAGGGGTCGTTGATCTTTTGAGATCAACGACCAGGATTAGAATTTAGACGAGCGGGTTAATTTATCGGGTGTGGGTCTGGGTTAGGTCAGTTATGGGTCTAGGGTAATTGGGCTAGTTGATGCATTGGGCTGGGTAGGTCCGAAAAATTAATTAAAAGGGGCTATATTTTAAATATCCAATTAAACTAATAAAGTAATTTATAAAAGTAATTAATAAATGATAAAAATCCCATTTGTATATAAAAAATATTTAAAATAATTATTTAATATTATAAAAATATAAAAAAGTCATTTTATGTGTAAATAATGTAATTATGCATATATGCTCTATTATTGCAAAATTATTTCTATTATAGCATAAAGATGCAAATATAATTATACATAAAATGTTTAAAGCCTAATATGAATATAAATGATAAAAATTAAGTAATAGTTCATTATAAAATTATTTTTGATGCAATTAATAGTTATTTAGATAATAAAAATGATGGAATACATTGACTAAACATCCTTTAAAATTATAAAAAATTATGGAAAAATAATGGTTGATGCTCATGCACTATTTTTAAAGTATTTATGTATTTTTAAAATATATTTTGGAAAAATTGGGTATCGGCACTGCTTTGTTCTCAATCGAATATCAGTTATAATCTCCTGTGTAATAATATATTCTCCACAATGCTTCTCCCTTTTGACAAACCCTTCTTTCTCATCAGAAATAATATTAGGAAGATGCCCAGCTAACCTTTCATGCACCACTCTGAAAAAAACTTTGTTGACAAAATTGCTTAAGCTTATAGGTCTCATGTCCGAAAATGCAGTTACTTCATTCTTCTTTGGCAATAATACCAAATTTGTGTGAGTCAAAAACTTAGGTAGTTCTTTTCCATTAAAGAAGTCCTTCATCATTCTAAATAAGTCATCACCTACGATATACCAGCATGTCTAAAAGAAACTGCCAGTAAAACCATCCGGACTCATGCACTTTCACCATTTAAGCCAAATACTGCCCTTTTCACCTCTTCTTTCGTAGGTTGTTTCAATAATTCTTGATTCTGCTCTTCACTTATCAGATGAGGTATATGTTCAATAATTCTAAAATCAGTTGGTACTCTATCTACATGAAATTGATTATTAAAGAATCTAATAGCTTCATCCGCCATAGCTTCTACCTTTTCCAACCAAACTCCATTACCATCTTGAATCCTTCTAAGTTGTAATCGTCTTCTTCTCCCATTTACTTGCGCATGAGTCTTTTTTGTGTTTCTATCCCCTTCCTTGAACCATAACATTCCAGCTTTTTGTTGCCAAAACTCCCACTCTAATGCCAAGTATCTTAAAAATTCCGCTTGAACTCTATGCCACCTTTCGCGATTCTGCCGTGTAGGATTTAATTCGAATTGAGATTCATGAACAATACAACTTCCTCAAAGCTAGCTATTTTTTGAAAAATATCCCCATACGTTGCTTTGCTCAAAATAGAAAGTGCCTTCTTCAGTTTCTTCAACTTATGATAAAACACTGTGAATGGATTTGCTGTAAAGTCCACTGTCCAATTCTGTTGGACAACATCATGAAAGGAAGGGTGTTTGATCCAGAATTGAAGAAATCTGAATGCCTTTTTTAATTGGAGCAGCTGTAGGATCTCCAGTGATCAACATATGGTAGTGATCGGAACCTATTTTAGGCAAGTGAGTGATCTCAAGAGAAGGCCACATCTGTTGAAATTCAATATTAGCTAAGCATCTATCCAATCTTTTAATAATACAATCATCCTCCGCCCTACCATTCCACCATGTATAGATACTTCCTTTGAATCCAGGATTTAACAAATTGCAAGTTGTTACGCAATGTCTAAAATCATTGATTTCATTAAGCGAGACATGCAAGCCACCAAATTTTTTTCCTCGTCCAAAATAACGTTGAAATCTCCCCCTAATAACCATGGAATAGACATATCCCTGGACAAGTTATATAGTGAATCCCAAAGCTCGATACATTCAATTGCGTCACATTTTGCGTAATCATTGATTACGTATCAATGTTGGTCAATTTCACAGTAAGCTGTTGCTCCATATTTATTATGATTTCCACTTCAGGATCTTCATCTACAAAGGCCCAAATTTTATTAGAAATATTAGCAAAAGCTTGAAGAACGCCCAATTTTCTTCTATACTTTTCCAGCCTTTTCATCTTTTGTTTTGGCTCCATCAATCCTATAAATTGATAATGTTGTTGCCTATGCATGATGACAAGGCTTTCAAAGGCTTTCATAGTGTTAACTGATCTAATATGTCATATTAAAGCATTCATCTTTAATTATGGGATTTAGATATAGTTCTTCTCGTTTGAACCCCTGCTGGAAGGATGCTAGAGACCTCTTTTGTTTGTTTCTTTTTGCCTCTGCCTGCTAACTTTACTTTATCCATATGCCTAGGTGAAAGGTCACATTGTCTTGCCACATTTTTGAAGTTTTGTGTTGTAGATTCTTCATCCAAATCTTTCCCTCTACCTCCAGTTAAATCCTCGACTCCCAGTTGTTCTCTTGGCTCTGCCAGTTGATGTTGTGTATTAGTAGGAATCAAATATGCATTCCTTTTATCTTTAGCTATACGTCATTTTGTTGTACTTTGTTTGGTTGTATTGGCTAACATTGTATCTCCATTAGGACAAGATTGGATAGAATCTGAGACTCCTATATTGGCCTTCCCAGTTCCACCATCTATTGATAATTTTGGTGCTTGTACTTCTACTTGCTCGATCACCATATCAGTACCTCCAGTAGTTTTTTCAGCCAGCATGTTAGGCTTACCTGGAGGTAAAACCTTTCTAGGATTTGGACTCATTATTTTCTGGATTCCACCTTCCTCTGAAGCTAACCGATTCTTATCACCTTGACCACTTCCCTCCTCATTGATTTTGTTTTCTCCTGTTGGCTGTAGTTCTTTGTTTTTATTATTAACACTTTATTCTTAATTATCGATTTCTTCATCTGTTGACTCTTCTTCTCCACTAGAACCATCTGGCAATTAACCTTCTTCAAAATCCTCTTCAGTTTGTTCACTCCACAACTTACTTCCACATAAATGTAACCTCTCATTACCCTTGGATACCACATCTGCTGCTTTGATTTGTACTGATTGAGTGGGGACTTCTTGGCATGATTGGTTGGTTGCCACATTACCAACAAAGGTCCTGCTTACCCATTGTGTTGTTGACTCCTTAGGAACACCTTCAACAGCTGCTCTATTAATTACATTAGCTACATTCCTTTCACCAATAGGATTACCCACATTACCTCACTTCGATGATGCAATCCTAGTTGAACTAGGAGTAAAAACTGTAGCAATTGGATTCAAACTCCCAGCTTCCTTAGGGTTTGATATAGGACTCTTGAACAACACCTTATTCTATTATAGCTAACTGATTTCCTTCATTTACATCACCATCTTCTACTTGTAAGGCTGCAAATTTGTTATTGGTTTGCACTTGTTGAGTGACAGCTCCATAAAATGGAACAATCTATTTTCCAGTAACAAGTTGAACTTCATTGTGATTATTAGCCTTCTTTGATCTATTATCCCTGACCTCTTTCCATTGCTCCTTACCCTTTCCTGCTACATTACCAACAACCTTTCCACTCGATAGAATTATTAAAGGGCCCTGTTGGTTTAAATTTGATAAAGCGATATCCTGTTTACCTTGTTTCACCGCCTCATTCCCAGTATATTGATCAGAAGTCTTAATCTCCATTAGCTCAGGATGAATCCTCCAACAGTCAATCATATTGTGGCCCTGTAACTTGCATTCTTTACAACTAGGCCTCTTTACTCGATGTCCATATGCACTTTCTTAGGTAAGTCTGCTAATAAATCAACAAGGACTTTCGCTCGGACACAACTAGTCCTCATTTTTATTAATAATAGCCATATCTAAGTGAAGATGCTTACCCACAGCTGACGCCAAAGAAAATAGACACTCCTTGACGAAGAAAGTTGGTAGCAAATTTGGAAAGGAAACCCACGCCATTGCATTTGATGTTTCCTCACCGACTTTGAATTTTGCATCATAAATCAAGGTTCTTAATTAATATTCCTCACCCGCCTTGTATTTCACATAATACACATTATTCAACGTAAAATCAATAAAATCGTGCCACAACGTCAATCAAATTAATACGTTTATGTCGCGAAGTTATCCAATATTGCACTCGCCTTTAATTCCACATTGAAGCAACACAATTTGTCGTAATTCATTAAGCTCAGGACATCCATACAAAAAATTTCAAACTAGTGCATATTACAAACCTTCGATCACGTTCATTTGATCCACCACTGCTTCAGTGAACTTTACATGGGTTGTCCTTGTAGCAAAACTGGTCGTCGCATTGTAATTGGCTCAACAGAACACTGTTTCGACGTGGTTCCATGCATTGTTGAATTAATCGTGGCTGGCTTCAATATGTTTGAATAGTCTAATGACTTGGGTATTGGAATAGCGTTAGGACAGTAGGGGACAGTAATTTCCCGATCGGTCGTTTTGAGCTCTAGCGCGTCGTTTAGCGGTTGGAAGTCATGAGCAGTTTCATTTCAGGTATTGTGACTTGTACGTGTGGTCGGAGTTGAGATTCAGGAATTTCGGAGTTAGATTGGAAGGAAAATTCTAATTTCGGAAGTCTTAAGTTGGAGAAAATGAGTAAGATTGGAATTTTGAGCAAACAACCTCGGAATCAGGATACGAAGGTTCCAGCAGGTTCGTATGATGATTTCGAACTCGAGCGTATGTCTGAATCAGGTTTTGGATAACCCAGGAGCGTTTCGGTGAATATTGTGGAAATCAACATTTTAGAAGAAAATTCATAAGTTTGGGTTGGAAGGCATTTAAGAGATATTGATATCCGTTTGGGATTCCGAGTATGGGAATAACTTCGTACGGTGATTCTGGAGTTGGGAGCGCGATCAGAAGTGAATTCGGATATCCGTGGTTAATTTGAAGCCCGTTGGCTAAAGTTAGAAATTTGAAGGCTTTGAAGAATTCGACCGGAAGTGGAAATATCGATATCGGGGTCGGAATGCGATTCCGAAAGTTGGAGCAGGTCCGTAATGTTGAATATGACTTGTGTGCAAAATTTGGGGTCGATCAGAAGTGATTTGACGGGTTTCGGCATCAACTGTGGAAGTTCGAAATTTCAAGTTCTTAAAGATTTAGATTGGAGAGCGATTCGTCGTTTTGATGTTGTTTGATGTGATTCAAGGCTTCGAGCAAGTCCGCATTATGTTTTGGAGCAGGTTGGTGTGATTGGACGGGGTCCCGGGGGCCTTGGGTGGATTCCGGGTGGTTAACAGATCAGGTTGAGAGTTGAAGAAAAGTTGAAGATTGCTGTCATCTGGTGTGACCGCGCCTGCGAGGCTTTGGCCGCAGGTGCGGCTAAGGGCCCCGCAGGTGCGAGATTGGGGCTGGAGCTGAGGGGACCGGAGGTGCGGGAGTTTGGTCGCAGCTGCAGAATCGCAACTGCGAAGAAGGGATCGGAGGAGCGGGTTTTTGCTGGGTCGAGTGAGAGCCGCACCTGCGATGGAATTTTCGCAAGTGTGGAGCCCCAGAAGCGGCTATTTGACCGCAGGTGCGAAAAGAGGCTTGGGTAGAATGTTTTGAAGACGGATTTTTGTCATTTCTCACCCATTTTTCATATGCTATAGCCGATTTTGGAGAGCTTTTCAAGGGAGATTTCATCAGGGATCAGAGGTAAGTTTCTTCTACTCGTTTCTAAGGTTAGATACAAGATTATTACATGGATTAGATATGGGGAAATTTAGGAAACTTAGGGAAAATGGAAGAAATCTAAAAATTTGGTAAATATTATTTTAGGCATGAATTGAGCATGAGTATTTGAGTAAATTGTATAATCGAATTAGTAAAGCCATGGGTAGAGATTTTTCTTCAAGAAATTTCGAAGTCCGGGCACGTGGGCCCGAGGGAATTTTGGTCATTTTATTGAGCCGGGCTAGGGAATATTGTAATTTGAATTTGTTATGATCAATAGAGTATATTTTCATGGAATTTTCGTTATTTGGATAGTTTGGGGGTGTCGTGCATCCATTGGAGTCGTCGGAAGGCTTGGAAGTCGTTTATGGAGTTTCGGAGCGAGGTAAGTCTCTTTATAACTTTGTGAGGGGGAATTTTCCCCATAGGTGAACTAAATGGATATATGCTATTATTTGTGGGGGGGCTATTTACGCACGAGGTGACGGGAGTCCGTGCGTAGCTACTGTTATGCCATGTCCGGGTAGTCTAGGACCCACTAGCATGCCTTACTTTCCATACTTGTGATTCTTTCAATGATATTAGTCTAGTGATATTACTGAATTAGTAAATTAAATACTTAAAAGGATCATAACTTACTTTCCTTATTCAATTTAAAAGAAAATGAATTTTTCCTTGTATAATTGGGTTCCGGAGGAAATAGTGATGTTTAAAACCTTATCAAACTTGGCAAATATATTTCCAAAAATGTTTTAAATTATATCTTCGTGATTCACCTAAAGAGAATTTTATCACTTACTTAAGAAGTTGTTTCTTGAATAAAAATATGGATCTTTTATGTGATTACGTGTACATATGAGCACCTGAGTCACAGGTATGATTCGCGAGCAGGTTAGCCGTATTATTATTATGCTGACCGCGTCGCATGATCGATTCGAGAGAAGGGAAAATAGATGCATCTATGGTTCGAGCCGTTCGACCCTCGGCATTGCTTGCACATTATATTTGCTGCATAGTTTCTATGACTTTTGCCTTATTACTGGCCTGAAACTTTAAAGTTGTCAATTGAAATGTTAGGAATTTAGAGTTATCAAGGATTTTTGGAAGAAGTGTTCCTTCCGAATTGATTAAGTTGTTATCTGATTAAATCACTAATACTGATTAATTGTGGAAAGAGTTGACATTATTTATTACCGAACTTAGTAAGTTTCCTATGATAATCATGCTTAGTGTAACTCTTGAATATTCTAATTTGACCTTTAGTAAGTGTCTAATTTGACCTCTCGTCACTACCTCTCAGAGGTTAGGCGGGATACTTACTGAGTACACGTTATTTTCGTACTCATACTACACTTGCTGTGCATTTTGTTGCACAAGTACAGTTATAGCAGTGGCTGATTTGGAGACTTAGACGGGCTGCACCATCCAGAGGCGTTCCGCAGCTGACAGAGTCTCCCTTCTATGTATTTGCATTTATTTTTAAAGTCTTTGTCCAATTTGTTCCTTGAGGAAGTGTTGTATAATTTTTGTAAATTTCTAGAAGTTGCTCGTGTACTTGTGTCACTGGGTTCTGGGGATGACTTGGGATTTATATTACTGAATTAAATTGATTTCCTATCGTATTTAACTTACGGATTTATTATTTATTATGAAAATTCAAGAAAAAGGTAACACTTTTGAGAATGTTAAACAAGAAAGTATTTCAACTAATTAAGGGGTTGGCTTGCCTGACAGTGGTGTCCGGCGCCATCACCACCCATAGATTTTGGGTTGTGACAACATGGTATCAGAGCTCTAGGTTTCCCTAGGTTTCATGAGTCATGAGCAAGTCTAGTACAGTCTTGCGGATCGGTACGGAGACGTCTGTATTTATCTTCAAGAGGCTACAAGACTGTTAGGAGTACTTCCCTTCTTGATTCCTCATCATGTGATTTGATTCCTTTAAGGTTTATGCCTATGTTTTCCTTCCTACTCAATCTTACGCGTCGCGAAGCGCTTGTTGTGAATCGGCAATTTGAAGAGTTGTAATGATGCTACAAATATGGTGCGTGAAGTCTTTTGTGCATAGTTGTTTGGGCGGTTGTTGTTGCCCTGCAAGAAGAATTCTATGTTGTTTCAGCCAGTAGCCGTGCTTCTGAGATCCTTGAGGTTATGCTCAGGTTGTGATGATGCTTACAGTTGGTTATCGCGCGATGTGGGTATGATTATAGAATGTTTGCCCGTATATTGGGGTGATGAATGGTATGACGGGAGGTCTTTTTCAAGGCATGATTTCGAGATCTCAGTGTTGTAGTTCCGGCATAGGAAACACATTTGGATTGTAAGTGGTCAGGTTTTGGATTGATAATGTAGTAAGACTTGGTGTGTCCAGGTGAGGTGCTATATTCACCCGTGATGTGGTATCGGTGTTTGATCAAGTAGAATGCGTTAAGTTCGCCGGTGTTATGGTTCTTCAGTTACATTGGGTTAAATTGTTGTGAAGTTGTGTTGAAGAAGCAGTTGTCAAGAGACATGTCAGATGGCGGCTAAATTTCTGAAAGGCCAAGTGGAAGGAACGAAAGTCGGTAGTTTCTTAAAGGATAGAGTTTAACAAAGGGAAAAGTGGCAGCGTAGCACATGAGGTCAGTGGTAGGACGGCTGCCAATCTTAAGGAAAAGTTGGAGTGATTTGAGAGTTGTAGTGGATCAGAAGGCGTGGTAGTGCAGTTAGTAGATGTCCAGGGGGAGCGGACAGACATGCAAGGTTTGTGAATGAGAGCAGGTTTAGGATGGGGTAATTATGTCGTAGAGGGTGTGCAGTGCAACGTTGTTGGACGATGTCAGTTGATGATTTCCATAGGCGGGTTATTTTCTTGGAATAGGTTAGTGGTTGTGCGATTGGCCAGTTTCTGCAAAGGATCATAGTGGCTATTCGGTAGGAGGCAGAATGTGTGAATGGTGCTAGGGGATTTGTGTAATTAGGGAGTGCTAACAGGGAAATTCGAAAGAGTTGGACGGATTGGTTGAGCAATATTATGCTAGAAAAGAAGGGAGGATTCTAGTATGGGTCTAAAGTAATGTAAGGAGTAGCTTCGAGCTAAGTGGGGGAGTCCCACCTCCTGCATTTTGGTTATGGGATCGTGTTCTCATAGGGTTGCGGATTTGCCGGCATATTGGCAAGTTATTTCACCTGAGGGAAGGGAATAAAATGGTGATTATGCATGGGATTTGATAAATATGTGCAGGTAGGTCCTATTGGGCAAGGGTTAGTCTTTGGAAGATTCAGAATTTATGCTTAAGGCATAGGCGAGTTGTTAGGGTAGTGACTCAGTCACGTGCTTCATTGAGAGGATGTTCATGTGCTAGAAGAGCCTTGGAGTTGATTGTATTCGGGGCCAGTCAAAGTGGGTGACTCTCAGCAGTGGTCCTAGTAGATTCGGAGGTTAAGGGATGTGGTGTTTAAAGGTTTCAAGCAGCAGTATGATTGAAAATCGAGCTTTTGCAGTGTAATTTCTGAGAAAGGGAAAGATGATTGGAGTGTTCTATGTTATTTTCAGCATGCAGGATAGTATTGAAGGAATGAGAGAAATAGACTCCGGATTGTGGAAATGGTCATTGGAAGGTTATGAGACGGGCTGGCGGGATTTAGGCAGCACGGTCTCGTGAATCAGGGTCACTAGTTGAGTTGTTATGAGTTGAAGTGAGTTGTTATTATCTCCGAGGCAATTGTAGATGATTAAAAGGAAGATGGATTTGGTTAGCCATGGTTGAAATGGCACATGTTCGGCAGTGATCAGTTCCTTCAGTGTGATTGAGTATGTGTATGGTATGTTCAGATGTGTGTGGGGCTTGTCGGCCGTCGTAATAGATTTTAGTTGGAAGCATTCAAGTGCTATGGCCGTCGGGTATAGGCGGATCCCGGAAGGTCTATGGTGGTTCAGGCCCCTACTTAAGGAATTGGCATGTGTTGTGATTGTGAGAATTCGCTCGTGTGTTGTTATGATTCTCGTGAACTGAGGTACGTAAAGGTCTTCTATATGATAAAGTGTTCACTCTAATACTGGTTCAGGAATTATGATGAGATTTTTATGATATTCCATATCGGCATGTCAGGAGCAGTAGTCAGTGTGGAACTGAAGGCAAGGATCGAGATTTCGATTCAGTGTTAATAAGGATGTCATGAGCTCGGAGGAGCAAGAATAAGGAATTCGAATGTTTAGAAAGAGCTGATGTTGTCTTCAGTGTTACCCGAGATTGATGTTCGGTGAAAGAGGCTTTGTACCCTGGTCATGGGTTCTTGATGTATTTTGCAGCATTTGTGTGGTCAGGAGTAGGGATGTGCAGACTTCTTACCTTGCGTGGAATGTCGCGGGAGCTTGACCGCGGGAGGATTTCATTAGTGTGACTTGTAGTCACCTGAGGGATTGAAAGGATCAGACCAAGTATAAAGGAATGTAATATTGCTTAGCTGCAAATTTATGCCTGGAAGGCGTTCGGTTCAGTCGATTGTTGATTGTGGGGTATATGTCCTGCCTGTGATGGTTGTTCTTGTGTATTATGAGGAGAGTCGGGGTATTATGCACCTAGGTGAAGCTATTAGCTTAGTTTAGTGCAAGCGGAATCGATTTGAAGTGTGTTACTGGATTTAAAACAAGATTTTGGGCTCTATACGAGTCAGGTGTGTTCATTTTGGTATAACGCTCCGCAGAGAAGGGGTGTTGGAATATCAGATGTGGATTCATCTTCGTCAATTCATGTATATTATGATTGTGGCGTGTGGGTTGTGAAATGGCTTGTTAATTTCTTATGTGTTGAGATTCCGCGTAGTGGTGAGGTTATGTGAGCAAGGTGGCTCTTGAGATTCAGATTATATATCGCACATCAGTTGTGCTTGAGTTTATAGCATATGGCTCTATCAGTCTCCCCAGAATGGTATTATGCACTTAGCGTGCATGTGACTGGTGTCGGTGATTGGTAATAGTAAGCAATTCAGCTCCGTGTATATCTCCTTATGTGAATTCTATGATGGGACCGGGTGGCACGTGGCCACGGGTATGTTATTTGGATCGGTTTGCACGCCGCAACAGTGTGTTGATGAGTAAGGTTCCTGTATTTATTCTCTTATGTTATACTTCTTGTATTGTGGGGAAGGCGTATATTAGTTGCGTGAGTTGAGTAGTCCTTTCCTAAGTCATTTCTTATGTATCATGTTCGAGTTGTGGCCTATTGGCGCATTATGGCATCGTGTGTGACTGTTGGTCATGTCTGGGAGGATTTGTTGTCTGAACAGTTCATACTGGGTGAGACGAGATTATTGGATCAGGGGACAAGTGCGATGAGATTATGTGAAGTAAACTACAGGACAATCACCATTATTTGGTCTGCAATGAGATGTTGATCTAAGTCAAGAGAAAGGATTTCAATGCTTTGCTTAACTCTGCAGTTGGTTAGGAAATTTCTACGCATCTCCTCCTTTGTGATGGTATCGTCGACATTATAGCAGGATGTATGTATATATCTTATAAAGTGCATTGAGAGCATCGGGTTCGTAGAATTTTGGCTATTAAGGTTCAGGGAGCGTCATTGTGGTTAGATGATGGATTATGCGGTGTATGGTGCTGATCATCAAAGGTACGCAGTTGTGTTTTGGCGCCTTATGTGGAAGTTAATACGGTGTTCATATATTAGATACAGGCCTGGCAGAGGGTTGCCAGTGTAAAAATTGAGTTCGCGCGTTGCTGTGAGGATAAGGTTAATTTCAGATTTTATCAAAGCTTATGTGTTCAAATGGGCTGTGGCACCACGGGCAGGTGAACGAGGTGTTGGTCAGTGATTTCAGATGTCTCAAGAGAAGTTCTTGGCACGTTCGAGGACAAACGTCGGTTTAAGTGGGGGAGAATGTAACGACCCGACCGATCATTTTGAGCTCTAGCGCGTCATTCAGCGGTCGGAAGTCATGAGCAGTTTCATTTCAGATATTGTGACTTGTGCGTGTGGTCGGAGTTGAGATTCAGGAATTTCGGAGTTAGATTGGAAGGAAAATTCTCATTTCGGAAGTCTTAAGTTGGAGAAAATGAGTAAGATTGGAATTTTGAGCAAACAACCTCGGAATCAGGATACGAAGGTTCCAGCAGGTTCGTATGATGATTTCGAACTCGAGCGTATGTCTGAATCAGGTTTTGGATAACCCGGGAGCGTTTCGGTGAATATTGTGGAAATCAGCATTTTAGAAGAAATTTCCTAAGTTTGGGTTGGAAGGCATTTCAGAGATATTGATGTCCGTTTGGGATCCGAGTCTGGGAATAACTTCGTATGGTTATTCTAGAGTTGGGAGCACGATCGAAAGTTAATTCGGATGTCCATAGGTTAATTTGAAGTCAGTTGGCTAAAGTTAGAAATTTGAAGGTTTTGAAGAATCTGACCGGAAGTGGAAATGTCGATATCAGGGTCGGAATGCGATTCTGGAAGTTGGAGCAGGTCCGTAATGCTGAATATGACTTGTGTGCAAAATTTGGGGTCAATCGGAGGTGATTTGACGGGTTTCGGCATCGACTGTGGAAGTTCAAAATTTCAAGTTCTTAATGATTTGGATTAGAGAGAGATTCGTCGTTTTGATGTTGTTTGATGTGATTCGAGGCTTCGAGCAAGTCCGCATTATATTTTGGAGCAGGTTGGTGTGATTGGATGGGGTCCCGGGGGCCTCGGGTGGACTCCGGGTGGTTAACAGATCAGGTTGAGAGTTGAAGAAAAGTTGAAGATTGTTGACATCTGGTGTGACCGCACCTGCGAGGCTTTGGACGTAGGTGCGGCTAAGGGTGCCGCAGGTGCGAGATTGGGGCTGGAGCTAAGGGGACCGCAGGTGCGAAGAGGGGATCCCAGGAGCGGGTTCTTGCTTGGTGGAGTCAGAGCCGCATCTGCGATGGAATTTCCGCATGTGCGGAGCCGCAGGAGCGGCTATTTGACCGCAGGTGCGAAAAGAGTCCCGGGCAGAATGTTCTAAACACAGATTTTTTTCATTTCTCACCCATTTTTCATATGCTATGGGCAAATTTGGAGAGGTTTTCGAGGGAGATTTCATCAGGGATCAGAGGTAAGTTGCTTCTACTCGTTTCTAAGGTTAGATACAAGATTATTACATGGATTAGATATGGGGAAATTGAGGAAACTTAGGGAAAATGGAAGAAACCTAGAAATTTGGTAAATTTGATTTTAGCCATCAATTGAGCATGAATATTTGAGTAAATTGTATAATCGAATTAGTAAAGCCATGGGTGGAGATTTTTCTTCAAGAAATTTTGAAGTCCGAGCATGTGGGCCTGAGGGCATTTTGGTCATTTCATTAAGCCGGGTCAGGGAATATTGTAATTTGAATTTGTTATGATCAATAGAGTATATTTTCATGTAATTGTCGTTATTTGGATAGTTTGGGGGCGTCGTGCATCCATTGGAGTCTTCGGAAGGCTTGGAAGTCGTTTATGGAGTTTCGGAGCGAGGTAAGTCTCCTTTCTAACTTTGTGAGGGGGAATTGTCCCCATAGGTGAACTAAATTGATATATGCTATTATGTGTGGGGGGGCTACGTACGCACGAGGTGACGGGAGTCCGTGCGTAGCTACTGCTATGCCATGTCTAGGTAGTCTAGGACCCACTAGCATGCCTTGCTTGCCATAGTTGTGATTCTATAAATGATATTAGTCTGGTGATATTACCGAATTAGTAAATTAAATACTTAAAAGGATCAGAACTTACTTTCCTTAATCAATTTAGAAGAAAATGGATTTTTCCTTGTATAATTGGGTTCCAGAGAAAATAGTGATGTTTAAAATCTTATCAAACTTGGCAAATGAATTTCCAAAAATGTTTTAAATTATATCTTCGTGATTCACCTAAAGAGAATTTTATCACTTACTTCAGAAGTTGTTTCTTGAATAAAAAAATGGATCTTTTATGTGATTACGTATACATATGAGCACCTGAGTCGTAGGTATGATTCGCGAGCAGGTTAGCCGTATTATTATTATGTTGACCGCGTCGCATGATCGATTCGCGAGCAGTGAAAATAAATGCATCTATGGTTCGAGTCGTTCGACCCTCGGCAGTGCACATTTTATTATTGTTGGTCTGCGTCGTTCGACCCTCGGCATTGCTTGCACATTATATTTGCTGCATAGTTGCTATGACTTTTGCCTTTTTACTGGCCTGAAACTTTAAAGTTGTCAATTGAAATGTTAGGAATTTACAGTTATCAAGGAATTTTGGAAGAAGTGTTCCTTCCCAATTGATTAAGTTGTTATCTGATTAAATCACTAATACTGATTAATTGTTAGTAATATAACGAAGAATTAAAGTGTTAAATGTGGAAAGAGTTGACATTATTTATTACCGAACTTAATAAGTTTCCTATGATAATCATGCTTAGTGTCACTCTTGAATATTCTAATTTGACCTTTAGTAAGTGTGTAATTTGACCTCTCGTCACTACCTCTCTGAGGTTAGGCGGGATACTTACTGAGTACACGTTGTTTTCGTACTCATACTACACTTGTTGTTATAGCAGTGGCTGATTTGGAGACTTAAACAGACTGCATCATCCGGAGGCGTTCACCAGCTGATAGAGTCTCCCTTCTATGTATTTGCATTTATTTTTAAATTCTTTGTCCAATTTGTTCCTTGTTCAAGTGTTGTATAATTGTGTAAATTCCTAGAAGTTGCTCGTGTACTTGTGTCACCGGGTTCTGGGGATGGCTTGGGATTTATATAACTGAATTAAATTGATTTCCTGTCGTATTTAACTTACGGATTTACTTATTGATTATGAAAATGCAAGAAAAAGGTAACACTTTCGAGAATGTTAAACAGGAAAGTATTTCAACTAATTAAGGGGTTGGCTTGTCTGACAGTGGTGTCCGGCGCCATCACCACCCATAGATTTTGGGTCGTGACAGGGACGCTTGGGAGGGTTGACCAACCA
Source organism: Nicotiana undulata (assembly GCA_005239495.1). Taxonomy (NCBI): domain Eukaryota; kingdom Viridiplantae; phylum Streptophyta; class Magnoliopsida; order Solanales; family Solanaceae; genus Nicotiana; species Nicotiana undulata. Next base: position 145,237 of record ML277336.1, on the reverse strand, counting down.
TTGGAGGAGGCTGGTTGCCAGTCGGCGAAGCCTTTGAAGGCTGGTTGCGATGGCACTGCTCTTTTCTTCTCCTGATCGCCTAATCGCCATATATATGCGTGTGGGGGGGTGGGGGGGAGGGGAGGCGTGCGCCCGTGAGTGTTTGTAAAATTTATTGGTAGAAAATATTACCGAAAAATTTATTTTTTGACCACTATGATTTTTGTGGGAGTTAGTGAAAGTTTTATGATTTTTGTGTGAGAAAATAAAGTTATATGACTTTGATGAAAAAAGTCATTGTTATATGATTTTTGGGTGAGAAAACAAAGTTATATGACTTTGGTGAAAAAAAGTAATAGTTATATCACATTTGTGAAATTTACCCCAAATATGCAGTGGTCTCTGCATCCTTATATACAGTGATTTGCGCATAAATTACACACTACGAGGTCGTTTGGTATGAGGTATAAGAAGATATAGTGCTGGTACAAAAATTTAATACCACTTTAATACTTTATTTGGTTAGCAAACTAGGTATAAGTTATCCCAGGATTAAAATTAACACCGGGATAACTTATACCTTATAGAGGGTGGGGTAATTAGCACCGGTATAACTTATACATTCTTCTTACAAATTATGCACTTGTCATATTTAATACAACATACCAAACAATGGATAAAAAATAATCTCAGCGTAACTAATCTCAGCATAACTTATCCCCGCATAACTTATACCGGTATAATTTATTCCTGCATAAGCCGTATTCAAACCAAACGATTCCTAGGTGCATTCACTACTAATAAACAACAAAACTACAATCACTCCACTTACATTACACAAAAGGATTCAGTTCGACAAACATTATACATAAAACTATTATATATAGAAGAATCAATGTGTCAATTTACTTCTTCACCAATCAGCGAATACAACAAAAAGAGCCCATAAAATCACAATGAAAATTCTCATCTTTAACACTTTGTCTTCAAGTTTGAGATGAAAAGCTATTTTGAAACATTGAACAAGCTAATTGTTGGTTTGGAAGAACTCTATTTTGTTGAAGAACCCAGCTATGGCATCAGAAGAAGTTCACAAAGAAGACATCAAGAAGGAGAAGAAGAGAACAAACTTCATTGATATTGTTGCAGACAAAAAAACTGAAATCTATACAGTGAAAATAATAAATTGCTCTTATTTATACCTACTCAACTCTCTAACTGTTTACCCATAAATGATACAGTTGAATTTGTAACGTGGTTTATAGACACGCAAATTAAATTAATCCCGAAAAAATAAAAGGATAAAGAACAAAATTGAATAAAGTAAGAAATAATTGAAGAAGAGACGAGCTTATGCCTTGAATTATGCTTTTCTGATAGCAAGAACAATATCAAGAACAAAGTACTTGGAGAAGTAGTGTTAACAGAATAAGAGAATAAGTTCAGAATTTTTTCATTCAAGTGCTTCGTGTCCCTACAATGAGTACAAATTCCTTTATTTATAGAAATTAAGGGAGCCAAGATTCCCAAATCAAGCTCCTCTTCAATGTTAATAAAGACCTCTCTTGATAGCTTCATAACAGTTGAGTGTAAATACTAAAATTCTTTATAACGGCTGCTTCTTTAATGCTGCATTGTTCAACCGGTACCTTGTTTTCAAATTCTTCTCCTTGATGTTGATATCACCAGGACTCATACAACACCGACCACATACTTCTGGCGTAAGTTATTTGCTGACTCCTCTCATACATGTCTTTACTTCCATGTGTTTTCTTAACGAACATTCACCTGTCATCTGCTAATTTTACCCTATACTGATAGGCCCCCTACTTTTCAATGACTCAACTTGAGTGACCGGAAGTATATAAGACCCATTTTCTTGGCCGGAAATCTCTTGAATGATTTCGGACACTTGAAAGGAACGTCTCTTTGCATTTATTGAGCCGAACACGTGTTATCACGTGATTCAAAAAATATATTTGCCAGTTACCTAGGTAATGATGGGCTTGAAATGTGCCGCCTATAAACGTCTCCCCTTCTTACCACTTTCATATTTCTCTTTTTACAAACCTCCTTCTTCGAGTGTTCTTAAATCAATTCTGCAAACCCCTCCCCTTTCTCAGTAAACTTCTAAATTCATACTTTCTATCACCATGTCTTCTACTATTTCTTCCTCTGGTTACACGGGCACTTGCATCGGTGGCGGCCTATCTAAGAAGAGCAATTCTAAGGAACCCGATGCAGGTGCTCTTTCTACTTACACGATCATCCCTTCTCAATTATGTTGTGAGACCAATCTACATGTTCAAAAGGAATCATTTTACCCCAAAAGGGATAGAAACAGAGCAGTTGGTAAATACCCTTCTTCTATTCGCAGATATCTAATCTCGATCGTAGGTAATATTAACACTAGGCTAAAATGGTCCGCCTGCATTCGCAGGGAATAGCATCCTGCACCACATCTCTAGCATCTTCACAACTCGTCGGTGCCCAATTGATAACAAGAACTCCACACATTATAAGAATGAGTAGGAAGTAAATTAAGGCATAAGCTTCAATGGAATCAAATCGCGCGATGAGGAATCAAGAAGGGAAGTTCTCCTAAAAGCCCTGTAGCCTCTCGAAGATTAGTATAGACATCTCAGTAACGATCTGCAGGACTCTACTAGACTTTCTCATGACTCGTGAGACCTAAGTTAACCTAATGCTCTAATACCTAGTTGTCACGACCCAAAATATACTATAGGACGTGATGGCTCCCAACATCGTCATTAGGCAGCCAATAGTGAACCATCTAATGATTGTGGATAGAACAATATAAATGTTGTAGCCCCTAATGAAGTGGAAAGGATTACTTTTAGTAAACCAGGGTACATGTACGTTTACACGTACCCTTTCACTTTAAGGCTTGGAAGTGAAATTGATCCCATAATCTTGGAGTTTTGCCGAAACTACCGAGTTTGTTTAGCTCAAGTAAGACCGCCAGTATGGAGAATGGTGGCTGTCACGCCCGTTTTCTTGCGAAATCGGGCTTTGACATGTGACAACTCTTTTAAATGAAGGGTAGGGTGTTAAAAGAGAAGAGTTTCCACCTAACTATTTTGAGGTGTGTTAGGGAACCTATTATGCAAATAACTCTATTTGACTAGTCAACGCCACCAAAGAACGGGTATGGGATCAAATTACCTCAAAAAGAAGGTGTTAGGCACTCTTCGAGGTCCACAACTGTGGGTCCCGGCCGAACAAGACTATGTGGATTGTTTAATAGGATAGATGATCAAATAGACAAAAGAGAATATAATGGTCGAAGAATTTTGTTATAACACAACGAGAATTACTACAAATCTTAGTATGACTATAAGGATACAACTACATTGGTATATATGAAACGACTAAGTATGAATAGCAAATATATAAAGGAGGGGGTCTTAAGTTTTTTAGCCTAAAGGATCACCCCGTGAACATAAATAATACTCCGCAAATCATTTTAGTTAGGAGTTGCTCATATTATTCAGCGAGCGCAGACTATCATCTCTTGCTACCCAATTACTATGTTGAAGTTTTTTACCTAAATGTTCTAATTCAATTCTAAGTCGTACCCTATGCGTGCGCTACCCGTCCCATGCCTATGGTGTCACGACCAGAATTACCCTCCGAAAGGTATCGTGATGACACCTAGTCTCTACGACGAGGTAAGCCTAAATTTGTGGAAAGATCTTAATTAAAAGCGATAAAAATAAAGACAGGAAAGAAAAATCCAACTAAGCATAATATCGCCGCTCGGCCTGTACAGGTATAAACCCCAAAACTTGGAATGTCACATTTTAGTCACAAGCTTATATACTGTAATAGCTCTATACAACGGGAAAGAAAATACATAGAAAATCTCTATAATACCAGAATGGAAGGTGACTCGGAGGATTCTGCGGACACGGCAGAAATACCTTACGGTCTCCTCAATGACAACTGCAACGATCACTAGCCACGTGACTGAGAACTCGAACCTGGACCTGGACACGAAAAACATGTGCAGGAAAGGGCATGAGTACACCACAACTGGTACCCAGTAAGTGCAAAGCCTTACCCCAGTCAGGTAGTGACGAGGTCAGGTTAAGGCTCTACCGGATTTTCTAAATAATGAGGTTTAAAAGAAGCAGAAAGAGATAAATTATTTCTACCGTAAGAACTTAAAAGAAATAACTTAAAACACAATAGTAAAGAGAGCTCTCAGCTCAACACAACGTATCACAATGTGGAAACTCCCGGGATACCGTCCTGTAGTTCCAATGAATATGTAGTACAGAGGGAATCTCCCAGAATACGTCTGTAGTCCCCAATTTAAATATGCAATACATGGGGAATCTACCAGAATACGTCCGTAGGCCCCAATTTAAATATGCAGTAGATAGGGCATCTCCCAGAATACGTCTGTAGTCCCCAAGTTAAATATGCAGTACATGGGGGATCTCCCAGAATACGTCTGTAGGCCCCAATTTAAATATTCCATGCGAATGAACGTCATACAAGGCTTTAATTTAAAATTTCTAGTAAAAACATAGGCAAAGAATGAAGTAGAAGCTAACTAAACATGGTGCATAAGGTATCAAATAAGTAGAATTGATATGAAACAGGTAGGCATGCTTATTCCTAATTTACTACACAATTAACACCTTAAGCAAAATAAAAGGAGGAAATGATTTATTGCATGTGAAGGACAAAAATAGAATTTAGCAACAAATGGCCCGTGTACGTACTCGTTACCTTCGTACACGACACCCACTTAACAAATAATATCAACACAACCTAAAGGGAAGTCCCTAACACAGAGTTAGGCAAGCCACTTACCTCGATTGCTCAACTCAATCTGATATCAAGCTCTTGCCACGAGTACCCGACTCTGAATGGCTCAAATCTATTCAATTCAATTTCATAGTGTAAATATAACTTCAAGAAATTAATATAACTCATAAATCCGAAGCTAACTTGCAAAATTAGGAAAATCGCCCAAAGAGTCCCACGGGCCAACGTCTCGGAATCAAGTGAAAGTTACCAATTAAGAACACCCATTCACTCACGACAAACTCGAACAAGAATCATCGCAATCCGACGTCTAAAACCTATTAAATTCTCGGATTTTTACTTGGGGAAATTTTCACCCATTTTTCTAATTTTTCCCCTCCAATTCCTTGATTAGATTGAAGAAATTTTTATAGATTAATGAAATATAAGTGAAATAGGATTAAGAATCGTTACCTATGAATCTCCTCTTCAAAACCCACTAAAAATTGCCTATTCCCGATCAACAAATCATTTTTTTAAGTTATGAATTTCAAACCCTGGAATTAGATATTATCTGCCCAGCGATTCCGCTTCTTCGGCTAATTGGACCGCACCTGCGGAAAAGGCATCGCAGGTGCGAAATCTCATTAAGTGGGTTGGGGCCGCACCTGCGGTGACTGGGCCGCATCTGCGCGGCTGGCCTTTGTCAAAACCGCATCTCCGAGACCCCCTATTAGGACCTGCGTGTCCGCACCTGCGGCTCCCCTTCCACAGGTGCGAAACACCAGAACCAACAGACTTTAGATGTTGCTTAAGTCAAAAAATCCCCCCGTTGAGCATCTGAAACACCTCCGAGGCCCCTGGGACCTCAACCAAACTTACTAACCAGCCCTAATACCTCATCCGAACTTAGTCGGGCCTTCAAACCACATCACATAACACCAAAATCACGAATTAGACAGGGATTCAAGCCTAAGAACTTGGAAAATCTCCAAATTCTAAACCCGACGCCGAAACATGTCAAATTCATCCGCATGAACTCAAATTTTACACACAAATCATCAATGACACTACAGACCTACAACCACCTTCAGAATTCCATTCCGAGCCCAATATCAAAATTTCACCTATCTGTCGAATTCGCCGAAATTCTAACTTTTGCCAATTCAAGCCTAAAACTATCATAGACCTCGAAAACATATTCCAGGCACGCTCCTAACCCCAAAATCACTCAACCGAGCTATTGGAATTGACGGATTTCCATTCTGGATCCGTCTTCATACAGTTCCAACTACGGTCTGATTTCTAAAGCTTAAACTCATATTTAGGGACTATGTGTCCCAAAACTCACCGGAATCCACAACTAACCACTCCGACTAGTACCATAAGCAGATGCACATGTGGGGAAATCACTTATCAGGGGATCAGGGCGCTAACTCTCAAAACGGCCGACCGGGTCGTTACATTCTCCCCCTCTTAAACAAATCGTTCGTCCTCGAACGAGTTGAAAGACATACCTGAAGTTGTGAAAATATGAGCGTACTGGCTGCGCATATCCTGCTCGGTCTCCCAAGTCGCCTCCTCGACTAGGTGACCCCTCCACTGAACCTTTACTGATGCGATATCCTTCAACCGAAGCTTTTTGACCTGTCTATCCAATATAGCTACTGGCTCCTCAACATATGATAAATCCTTATCCAACTAGACTGAATTGAAATAGAAAACTTGAATCGGGTCACCGTGATACTTCCGGAGCATAGAGACGTGGAATACCGGATGAACCCCTGCTAGGCTGGAAGGCAAGGCAAGCTCATAAGAAACCTCCCCAACATGCCGCAATATCTCAAAAGGACCAATGAATCTCGGACTCAGCTTACCCTTCTTTCCGAACCTCATGACGCCCTATATAGGCGATACCTGAAGCAAAACCTGATCACCGGCCATAAATTCCAAATCACAAACATTCTGGTCCGCGTAACTCTTCTGCCTGGACTGAGTTGTGCGAAGTCTCTCCTAAATAACCTTCACCTTGTCCAGGGCATCCTAGACCAAATCTGTACCCAACAAGCGGGCCTCGCGCAGCTTAAACCATCCTACTAGGGACTGGCATCGTCTACCATACAAAGCCTCATACGGTGCCATCTGAATGTTGGACTGGTAGCTGTTATTACAAGAAAACTCGGCAAGTGGAAAGTATTGGTCGCATGACCCCCCAAAATCCATCATACAGGCATGGAGCATATCCTCAAGAATATGAATTGTGCGCTCGGACTGCCCGTCCGTCTGAGGGTGAAAGGTTGTACTCAACTCTACCCTGGTGCCTAACTCCTGCTGAACGGCCCTCCAGAACCGTGAAGTGAACTGTGTACCTCTGTCTGAAATGGTCGATACTAGAATGTCGTGAAGGCGAACAATCTCCCTGATATAAATCTCAACCAACCTCTCGGAGGAGTACGAAGTCAACACTGGAATGAAATGGGCTGACTTGGTCAGCCAATCCACGATCACCCAAATAGCATCAAACTTTCTCAAAGTACGAGGGAGTCCAACCACCAAAGTCCATGGCGATCCGCTCCCACTTCCACTCTGGAAGCTCAAACGGCTGAAGAAACCCTCCTCGTCTCTGATGCTCATATTTAACTTGCTGACAGTTGAGACACTTGTCCACAAACTCCACTATATCCCTTTTCATCCTTCTCCACCAGTAGTGCTGTCTCAGGTCCTGGTACATCTTCGCGGTACCCGGATGAATGGAGTATCGCGAGCTATGGGCCTTCTCAAGAATCAAATCCCGAAGCCCATCCACATTGGGCATACAGATCCGACCCATCATCCTCATCACACCATCATCTCCTATAGTCACATCTCTGGCATCACCTTGTCGAACCCTGTCCTGAAGGACCAGAAGGTGGGGATCATCATACTGGCGCTCTCGGATGCGATCATAAAGAGAAAATCCAGCAACCACACAAGATAAAACCCGGCGAGGCTCTGAAAGATTCAATCTCACAAAATGACTGGCTAAGGACTGAACATCCAAGGCTAAGGGCCTCTCAACCACCGAAAGATATGCCAAACTTTCCGTCTGGCGACTTGAGGCGTCGGCCACCACATTGGCCTTCCCCGAGTGGTATAATATAGTGATGTCATAGTCCTTGAGTAACTCCAACCACCTCCGCTGGCACAATTTGAGGTCCTTCTACTTGAAAAAGTGTTGCAGACCCCGGTGATCCGTGAAAATCTCACAGGGAACACCGTACAAATAATGACGCCATATCTTTAGGGCGTGAACAATAGCTGCCAACTCGAGATCATGAACTAGATAGTTCTTCTCATGCACCTTCAATTGTCTGGACGTGTAGGAAATAACCCTACCGTCTTGCATTAATACCACTCCAAGGCCAATCCTCGAGGCATCACAATAGACTGCATAGGACCCTAAGCATGTAGGCAATAGCAACACTAGAGTTGTAGTCACGGCTGTCTTGAGCTTCTGAAAACTCTCCTCACACTCCTCAGTCCACCTGAACGGAGTACCCTTCTGGGTCAGTCTGTTCATGAGTGCTGCAATAGATGAAAATCCCTCTACGAAGCGACGATAGTACCCTACTAAACTAAGGAAACTGCGGATCTCAGTAGCTGATGACGGTCTAGGACAACTCTGCACCGCCTCCATCTTCTTCAGATCTACTTTGATCCCATCACAGGACACCACATGGCCTAAGAATGCCACTGAGTCGAGCCATAATTCACACTTAGAAAATTTTGCATACAATTTCTTTTTCCTCAAAGTCTGAAGCACAGTCCTCAAGTGCTGCTCATGATCCTCCCGAGATCGGGAATATACCAGAATGTCGTCAATGAACACAATGATGAAAGAATAAAGGTAAGGCCAGAACACGCTGTGCATCAAGTGCATAAAGGCTGTTGGGGCATTGGTTAGCCCAAATGACATGACAAGAAACTCATAGTGACCATATCTGGTCTTGAAGGCAGACTTTAGGATATCCGACTCCTGAATCTTCAACTGGTCAAGTAGGTCATCAATGCGAGGCAAAGGATACATGTTCTTCACGGTAACCTTGTTCAGTTGCCGATATTCAATACACATACGCATAGAACAATCCTTTTTCTTTACAAATAATACCGGAGCACCCCAAGGTGACACACTCGGTCTGATGAAACCCTTATCCAGCAATTTCTGAAACATCTCTTTCAACTCCTTCAACTTAGGAGGAGCCATGCGATAGGGAGGAATGGAAATGGGTTGAGTGCCCGGCAAATCAATGCCGAAATCAATATCTCTTTCGGGCGGCATACCCGGAAGATCAGCGGGAAACACATCAGGAAAGTCCCTCACAACTGGAACTGACTCAACTGTAGGGGTATCAACACCAACATCTCTCACATAGGCCAAATGAGCATCACACCCCTTCTCAACCATCTGCTGAGCTTTAAGGAAGGAAATGACTCTGCGGGGAGTATACTCTAAGGTACCTCTCCACTCTAATCTCTGTACACATGGCATATCCAGTGTCACGGTCTTAGCGTGACAATCAAGAATAGCATGATGGGGCGACAACCAGTCCATGCCCAACATAACATCGAAATCTACCATACCGAGTAATAACAAATAAGCTCTGGTCTCAAAACCACTGATAACAATCAGACACGATCGATATACACGGTCCACAATGAGAGAATCTCCCACGGGAGTGGAAACATAAATGGGGGAACTCAAAGAATCCCAAGATATCCCCAGGTGTGAAGCAAAATAAGAGGACACATATGAATACGTAGAGCCTGGATCAAATAATACTGATGCATCCCTATGACAGACATGGACAATACCTGTGATGACTGAACCTGAAGCGACGACCTCTGAATGGGCTAGAATAGCATAGTACCTGGCCTGGCCTCCCTCTCTAGGGCGACCTCGACGTCCCTGACCTCCGCCTCGAGCTGTCTATGCAGGTGGGGTAGCAGCTGGGGCTGGAAGAATAGCGAGAGGACCCGGTGGAGCACGTGGAGACTGATAAGTCTGAGATGATGCACCCATCCTAGCTCTAGGGCAATCTCTAATCATGTGACGAGTGTCACAACACTCAAAACAACCCCTCTAAGGATACTGCGGCTCATACTGACTCTGAACTGGCCTGTTGGGTTGGCTGGTGATAGCACCTCGAGCAGGAGGCCTACTAGATACTGGTGGTGCATAATAAGGTTCCTGAGGTCTAGGAGGAGCGGGAATAGCACTGGATGCTGGAGGAGCTGAATGAACTGGGTGACTCACAAAACCCCTACCATAACGTGCTAGTAGTGCACGAGCTCCCGAATAATGACCAGTCTCTCGAGACCTCTTGGCCTCCCTATCCTCTCTATCCTAAGAAAACATGCTCTCTACCCTCCAGGCAATACTCACTGCCTGCTCGTAAGTGATATCCATCTCTAACTCTCTGGCCATACTGGTCCGAATACCGGGGTGGAGTCCCTCAATAAAGTGTCGAACTCTCTCTCTAATTGTGCCAACCAAAGACGGTGCATGGCAAGCCAAGTCACTGAAATGGACTGCATACTCGGACACAGTCATAGTACCCTAGCGTAACTGCTCAAACTATGCACGCCAACATCCATGAGGCTATGGGGAACATACTCATGCAAAAACATCTCTGAGAACGGAGTCCAACTGAGTGAAGCTTCTTCGTCTGGACTACTCAGCTCATAGGCACGCCCCTACTAATAAGCCTCTCCTCTCTGCTGGAAAGTGATGAAAGAAACCCCACTCGTCTCCACAATGCCCATAGTGCAGAGAATATGATGACACTCCTCAAGAATACCAAGAGCCTCTTCTAAAGCTAGTCCGCTGAAAATAGGTGGTTGGTACTTCTTATACCTCTCAAGTCTGAGTTGCTCTGCCTCAGAAGCAGCTACCTTAGCATCATGTTGCGCCGGAGCCGCTGGGGGAATAGGAATATACTCTACGGCCTGCCCAACCTGGGCCCTCTTCTCAGGAGTACGAGTTGTGGGAGTTTGTGCCCCTCCCCCGGCCTAAGATGTGGCTGGAGATATTGGGAGTAGTCCCGCCTGAGCCAGAGTGTTGAAGATGCTCATGAACTGGGCCAAAGTCTCCTGGAGAGCTTGAGTAGTAATAGGGACCTTCTGTGCCGGCCCTCCAGCAGGAGCTATTGGGGGCTCCTTTGTCGCTCCTCTCGCTAGTGCTCGGGCTGCACCACGTGCTCGTCCTTTACCCCTGCCCCTACCTTTGGCGACTCTGGATGGGGGTTCGGGTGCTTGATCATCGGTCAGTCCGGTACGGGTCCTCACCATCTGTGAGAAAGAGTAGAATAGAGTTTTAGAATTTTGAAGTCAGTAACTAGTACGACAGAAATTCCAAAGAATGTGATTTTTCTTAACAGTGACATAGCCTCCCGAAGATAGATACAGAAGTCTCCATACCGATCCGCGAGACTCTAATAAACCGGCTTGTGACTTGTGACTCTTTTGAACCTAGACGCTCTGATACTAACTTTTCACGACCCCAATTACCCTCCGAAAGGTATCGTGACGGCACCTAGTCTCTATGACTAGGGAAGCCTAAATTTGCGGAGAGATCTTAATTAAAAGCAATAAAAGTAAAGACAGGAAAGAAAAATCCAAGTAAGCATAACATCGTCGCTCGGCATGTACAGGTATAAACCCCAAAACCCGGAATGTCACATTTTAGTCACAAGCTTCTATATTGTAGTAGCTCTATACAACGGGAAAGAAAATACATAGAAAATATCTATATAGACCAGAATGGAAGGTGACTCAGAGGATTCTGCGGACACGGCAGAAATGCTTTACGGTCTCCTCAATGACAGCTCAACGACCACTAGCCACGTGACTGACAACTCAAACCTGGATTTTTAAAATAATGAGGTTTAAAAGCAGCAAAAAAGAGATAAATAATTTCTACCGTAAGCGCTTAACACAACGTATCACTAAGTGGAAAATCCCGGGATAACATCCTGTAGTTCCAATGAATATGCAGTATAGAGGGAATCTCCTATAATACGTCAGTAGTCCCCAATTTAAATATGCAGTACAACGGGGATCTCACAGAATACGTCCGTAGTCCCCAATTTAAATATGCAGTACAGGGGGGATCTCCCAGAATACATCCGTAGTCCCCAACTTAAATATGCAGTACAAGGGGTATCTCCCAAAATACATCTGTAGTCCCCAATTTAAATATGTCAAGCGAATGAACGTCAGACAAGGCTTTAATTTAAATAATCTAGCAAAAAGACAGGCAAAAAAAGAAGTAGAAGCTAACTAAACATGGTGCACAGGGTATCAAATAAGCAGAATTGATATGAAACATGTAGGCATGCTTATTCCTAATTTACTACACAATTAACACCTTAAGCAAAATAACATGAGGAAATGATTTATGGCATGTGAAGGACAAAAATAGAATTTAGCAACAAATGGCCCGTGTACGTACTTGTCACCTCACGTACACGACACCCACACAACAAATAATATCAACACAACCTAAGGGGAAGTCCCTCGGGCCCACGTCTCGGAATCAAGTGAAAGTTACACATTTAGAACATCCATTCAATCACGAACACACTCGAACAAGAATCATCAAAATCCGACGTCAAAACCCAATTAAATTATCGGATTTTTACTTGGGGAACTTTTCACCCATTTTTATAATTTTTCCCCTCACTTCCTTGATTAGATTGAAGAACTTGTTATAGATTAATGAAATATAAGTTAAATAGGATTAGGAATCGTTACATATGAATCTCCTCTTCAAAACCCACTCAAAATCGCCTATTCCCGAGCTCCAAATCATTTTTTGAAGTTATGAATTTCAAACCCTCGAATTAGATATTATCTGCCCAGCGATTCTGCTTCTGCGGCCAATTGGACCGCACCTGCGGAAAAGGCATCGCATGTGCGAAATCTCATTAAGTGGGTTGGGGTTGCGCCTGCGGTCACTAGGCCACATCTGCGGAACTCCCACCGCATCTGCGAGCAAGGCTGGCCCTGATCAAAACCACATATACGAGACCCCCTTCCGCATCTGCGTGTACGCACCTGTGGCTCCCCTTCCGCAGATGCGAAACACTAGAACCAGCAGACTTCAGATGTTGCTTAAGTTCAAAAATCTCCCCGTTGAGCATCCGAAACACGCGGGACCTCAACAAAACTTACCAACCAGCCCTAATACCTCATATGAACTTAGTCGGGCATTCAAGCCACATCACATAACACCAAAATCACGAATTAGACAGGGATTTAAGCCTAAGAACTTAGAAAATCTCCAAAATCTACAACTGATGCCGAAACACGTCTAACCTCATCTGAATGACCTTAAATTTTACACACATGTCATAAATGAAACTACGGACCTACAGCCACTTTCGGAATTCCATTCCGATCCCGATATCAAAATTTCACCCATCGACCGAAATCGCCGAAATTCTATCTTTTGCCAATTAATGCCTAAAACTACCATAGACCTCGAAAACATATTTCGGACACACTCCTAACCCCGAAATCACTCAATGGAGATAACAAAGTCAACGGATTTCCATTCTGGATCCATCTTCACACAGTTCCAACTACAGTACGATTTCTAAAGCTTAAACTCATATTTAGGGACTATGTGTCCCAAAACTCTCCGGAATCCATAACTAACTACTCCGACCAGTACCATACGCAGAGTGCACACGTGGGGAAAGAAGTTATTAGGGGATCGGGGCGCTAACTCTCAAAACGACCAATCGGGTCGTTACATATGGTCCAGGAGGCTTTGGACCTACTATTTGGGTGGTTCTAGACTTTACTTAGGTTGCACAAAATGATAAAAGTAAGTGGCATTCAAAACAGATAGGACTTCACATAAATGAAATTAAAAGGCCCAAGTTAGTATTTTGTTTTGAAATATTTGTCGCACCTATTGTTCTCGCAAAATCGGGATTCGACACGTGACAACTCTTTTAAGGAAATGTATTAAAAGAGAGAGTCGCCACCGAACGGATTAGGGTGAATTATGGCACCTATTTGCAGATAACTCTGGTTTAACCAGTTACGTCACAAAAGATCGGTTAAGGGCTCAAATTACCTTGAGGAGAAGGTGTTAGACACTCCTTGAGGTCCGCAACGGTGGGTCCCGGCTGAACTCGAATTATATGAATTAGTCTAAAAGAAGGTAAGCAATTTGAGAAAATAAAATAAAATAATTGACTTTAAACAAAGGGGGGGTCCTAAGTTTTTTAGCCTAAAGGATCACCCCGTGCAACATAAATAATACTTCGTAACTCCCTCAAGATGGGGTGTTACTCATATTATTCAGCGGGCACAGACTATTATTTCCTGCTACCCGATTACTATCTTTAAGTTGTTTTCCCAAACCAATTCTAAGTCGTGCCATATGCGTGCACTACCCGACCCATGCCTATGGTCCAGGAGGCATTTGGACCTCTATTTCAGGGTGGTTCTAGACTCTAACTTAGGTTTCTCAAAAGGGAAAATACTAGGACATACAAAACATTTTGGACTTTCACATATAGCCTTCTTATTTAAAAAAACAAATGCACGCCAAACTGATTAACATTGATAGATTTTAATGTTGCAAAATCCTATAGGCAGGATCTCTATGTGATACTGAATAAATGAGCAGATAGTTATACGCAAAAGCCATTTCCTGAATACGCTTTCCAAAACCTACATAATTTGCCTACTGATTTTAAGCACAAGGAGATTAGACCTATAGGCATGATGTCTAGGTGTTCTGCTCAATAATAAATAATGGTAAGGATATTCAGAATTACTTATTTATTCCTAAAGGCATATTTTCTAGTGATAATAATGACACATTGTCGAGAACTCCTGAATAAATGAGCAAGATGATAATTAAACTTATTTAGATCTATAGGCATGCTTCCTACAATTTAATCCGATTTAGATCCTATAGACATGATTTCTATAATTTGTGAATAGGGCAGCATGTAAACAGAATCTTGCACGCACATTGAATCATACAATTCCTTATAGGCATGGTTTCTAACAAGCAAAAATAGAACACAATTGAACCAAGTATGGAACCTATAGGCAGTATTGCTAACATATAACGACTTAACATAATAGGATACCTATAGGCATGATTTTTAACACACGATAAGTGAACATACAATAACACATTGTTGAACCTATAGGCAGAATTTCTACCCAATTTAATGCAAGTATAATATTAAAAAAATCCCTTTCCCAATTTCACTAATACCCCAAATGTTATTACAATAATTATTACAGACCTAGAATGAATAACATGAATTACATAATAGAATAGCTATAGAGAGCCCACAGCAGGCCCAAAATACACTTGGACATGCCAGACCTTCATTCTCACAATTCACAACAGTCCCAAAGTTACACACCCCTAGACAACCAGGAATTGAGTGATTCACCCAGTGAGCACAAGACATGGTTGAGCATATAGTACCAAGGCCCTAGTGTGTCGGAGTTTCCAAGTGCTTCAAGAACCCAGGGCAGTGCTCATACTAGGGTGGTTAACAAAGATAGTTCAAAGGAGGAATTAGTGGGCAAAATCCTAATGTGTCAGAGTTCACAAGGGTCTCAAATGAACCTTGAGCAGTTCTCAGACCAAGGAGGCCAACGGACAGAACTTAGGTAGCCTTGACTAAGAATGGGATTCAAAAGATCCTAAGTGACAGGGAAAGAAGGGACCGGAACTGATAAAATAAAAATTGGGGGGAATTCAGACATGACCAAATTGAACCAACCAAGCAAACATTAGAAAAAATCATAGAACTTAGAAAACAAGCTTAATGAAACTGACAAATAGGTTTCACATTCAGCACAACAATAGTCATATGCTAAAGAAAAGTTGACAAAAGAACATGTTTTGCAGATCTGGCAAGAACACAGGTGCAGAATGAGTTCAAACATGGTTGAATCATGTTAAGTACACAACCTAGTGTCATTATCAAGAAAGACCATAACAACATTGAGTCAGATAATCATAGAAGGGGGAGGGCATCATGCTAGCAGATGGGTTAAATTACAGTTCCAAATTAAGACACATGTATAAATTATTACTCAGAATGGCGGGTAAAATCATGTCAAGTAACATGTAACATTATCATAATGGTCTAAAAAAAATGATCCAGTTTGTATCAAAGCTTAAAGCTGTAACCCAAAACATGATGAGATAACTATCCCAAATTGCAAGCAAACACTAGAAGGGGTGTGGGGTCGAGTGATCACTTAACACAATAGCAAAGAGGTAGATTATAACTAGCAATGAGAGTCTTAGCATAGGCTAACACAGATGTGAGGCATTTACTACAGGGATTCAAGGAAAATGAGTAAACAGGTTCATAGGCATTCAAGAGTTGATACACTGACTGGATAGAACTTAAAGAAGTTCAGATAACTTCTGAACAGGTAACATTAGGACAATTAAGTGTTAAAGAGACTAAGACATACAAGATTGATAAGATAATGCCTAAACATCACTCAAATGCATATTGAATCAGTAGTCATAACATATGCAGATCAGGGATATGTAAGAATGAAAGTGCAGAAGTCAAGTAACTCTGTCACGCCCCAAAACCGAGGGGCGCGACCGACGCTCAACCGAGTAAACCCAACTGAGCAAGCCTGTTAGGTTTCATTCTACCAAACTAATTTATGAATGATTAAAAGATAAATTCTATCAACCATACTTTAGTATATCTTCATAAACTTCCATTTTTGTTTTCATTAGTAGTTTCAACCATAATATCCAGAATATTACTATTAACAGATACGAATGAAACATTCTACCAAATAACAACATTTCTAGTTCAAATATTTAATACCCGACACCACCCACAATCTATCTACGGAGCCTCTAAAGATGGAAAAGACAAAGTGACCCTGCCGGCGACAAGGCCCCAGCTATACCTCAAAGCGTAACAACATAAGCAAAAGATAGATGTGACATATTCTATACAAAACCCCGGAAGGAAATGGGGCTCACCAAGACTGCTATGGAGAGAAAGAGAAGTCACCACTACCTGCGATCAGCGCTACCAGCTTTAGAGCCACCTACATCCATTAAAAGATGTAGTGCCCCCGGCAAAAGGGACGTTAGTACCATCTAATAGTACTAGTATGTATGAACAAACTTTACTCTAAGTAGAATTAAACAGTACACAAGTAAAAGACAGTCATGAAAATCAAACAATGATGCACAGAAATACAGAGAACACAAATGAGTGTCTCACAATTTCTTATTCCAATTTCCTCCTGTTGTGGCGCGCAACCCTATCCCACCGTACAATCATATTTCACCCTTATTCATTCTCAGCAAACCACCCTCATTTCTCCTATTGCGACGTGCAACCCGATCCCACCGTACAATCACATTGCATCCTTGTTCCTTCTCTACATACCATCCTTATTCATCATGTTGCGGCGTGCAACCCGATCCCACCAGACATAGTTTAAATAAGCAACAACAAGCAACAACTCAATCACAAAAATGTTTATCACCAAGAGTATAAGTTCATAGCAATCGGAGAACCATATGAAATCAAGGGGCACAATAACCTTTACAAAAATAGTGAGACATGTAAGGTACGCCATAACAATTTAACTTAATTAAACCAATTCACATTTCTTTCCCATCATTTACTACATAGCCTTTGGCACTTTGATACATTTAACAATTGAGTTCGTTACCCTTTTCATTCATTTAGTAGCACTATCCTTCATATCGATAAGTTCCAACATATGATGAATTTTGCACATGATAGGATAAGCATAAAGAATCATATTTCACAATTTCGAGTAACATGGTAACCAACTAAGACAATCAGAGAACAAAATCTTACGCCTCAACACATTAGAACAATCATTCAAATATGATCAACCAAGGAACTCATACCAAATGCTCGGACACTAGCGTGACGATTCTACAAAGGTTAAAGTTAGCCATACATACCTCGATTGGGCTTTATCCCTAACTCTCATGACAATTTATGGAATCCTTTAGCCCTTTCAATCTATTTAACAAAATAGCACAATTAAATCTTTATTAGGAATTCGATCATCATCCCAGCTCATTTGGGTATTATACCTAGAATAAAGAGTTTGTTAAGGTCTCATTCCCCATTTCTTCATTCTTTTGTTATTACTTTCCTTTACCTAGTTTAGAATCCCATGCATGCAAGGTCTCTATCCCCATTCTCATGAACTAACACACATGACCCATTTTAGTTCTAACAATGGAATTTAAAGTTGGTGCAGTAGAAACTTACCTCTTTTTGAGTGAGAAAGATTGAACCCTATTTGATTATCCCCAGTCCCTTGGTGGTGATTGA
Organism: Nicotiana undulata; assembly: GCA_005239495.1. NCBI lineage: Eukaryota > Viridiplantae > Streptophyta > Magnoliopsida > Solanales > Solanaceae > Nicotiana > Nicotiana undulata. The sequence continues at coordinate 127,088 of ML277336.1, read as the reverse complement.
AGATCAGTTTGATGGNTATATATATATATATATATATACCTCGTTTAAAAGGGTGGACTTGTGCAAACTCATTTGGAGTTTTAGCCTATTATTAAATTTTCCAATTTGACTCTTACCCTTATTTACCACATCTAACTCATTTACATCACATTTATAGCACATAAAATATTATAATTTGCTTACCTGGCACCCCGAAATCCTAAATTGCTAAGCAAAATTTTCCGGGGCCTTACAAACTCACCAGTTAAGCAAAAAATGCACAAAATAATGGAAGTCCACAGTATATAGCAAGATCTCACAACTGAATGGCCTTGGCTTCCAAACAGCCAAAGTTAGAGTGTAGAATGCAAATCAGAATAACTTTAGGTCTAGTAAGGTTATAGTGAGTTCAGAAAGTAGTTGAAGGTCTTCTAAAGGGAGTGGGGGGGAAGAGTATATATAGTGATAGAAATCAACACATAAACATGGAAGCAAATTAGTCATATGCAAGAAAAATATTTCGGAATATATTAGAGGTAATTTGGGGCAAAAATCAAGGATTTAGTAAATCAGGGAAACACCCAAAAACTATTTAGAATATTTAAGGAAAATAACAAATAATACCAAGAATACCAAATCGTTCAGAATATTAAGGCAGACATTAAAGTAAAAATTAGGGAAACATAAATTATACCAAAACACAAAATCATTCAGAATATTTAGGCAAATATTAAAGTAAAAATTAGGGAAAACATAAGGAAAGAAAGTAATCGAACACAAAAAGGATAGATTCACCATAATCAATAAGAAAAGGAAAATGTTTCAAACCCTAGTTTTAGGGGAAGTGTGAAATCAACGGAATATGCAAAAAAATAAAGGAAAATCACACAGGATAGGATGAATAGAGGCAGAAAAATGCTAAAAATCAGAAAATCAGACCTATTTTGGTCTGATTGAAAGGGTTTGAAAAACCTAATTTGGGGTAAGTAAGAATCATCAACAAATATGGAAAATATTCATTATTCACAACGAATCGATGATGAATATAGACAGAATAGCCATAGAAATCAAGAGCTGAACCGATTCGGTTAGGTAACTGTTTAACCAAAGAATTAGATTCTCTGCCAAAGCTATTTTAAGAAGAACACGGGTTTTTGATAACCAAAAGAATATGAAAATAATTGTAAGTAAATTCGTAAATAGAAAGCAATAAGGAGGCGCAAAAAATAAGTATATTTCAATAGTGGTTCGAACGTGTCTTTACAAGTTATATTTTACTCCCTTTTATAGGGAATTTCTTAATATAATGTCTACTATTTTCAGTGATTGAGCATTAATGGATAATAATGGCATTAATGTAATGTTACAATGATTAATCATAACTGTTGTGTGAAGATTATGTAACGTTTTGGCTCATTAATTGAAGATCCCTGAATTTTCCCTTTATTCTGTCTTGATTCATTCTGACCATGTCTCTTCGCCTTCTCAATTNTTTTCATTCATTTAGTAGCACTATCCTTCATATCGATAAGTTCCAACATATGATGAATTTTGCACATGATAGGATAAGCATAAAGAATCATATTTCACAATTTCGAGTAACATGGTAACCAACTAAGACAATCAGAGAACAAAATCTTACGCCTCAACACATTAGAACAATCATTCAAATATGATCAACCAAGGAACTCATACCAAATGCTCGGACACTAGCGTGACGATTCTACAAAGGTTAAAGTTAGCCATACATACCTCGATTGGGCTTTATCCCTAACTCTCATGACAATTTATGGAATCCTTTAGCCCTTTCAATCTATTTAACAAAATAGCACAATTAAATCTTTATTAGGAATTCGATCATCATCCCAGCTCATTTGGGTATTATACCTAGAATAAAGAGTTTGTTAAGGTCTCATTCCCCATTTCTTCATTCTTTTGTTATTACTTTCCTTTACCTAGTTTAGAATCCCATGCATGCAAGGTCTCTATCCCCATTCTCATGAACTAACACACATGACCCATTTTAGTTCTAACAATGGAATTTAAAGTTGGTGCAGTAGAAACTTACCTCTTTTTGAGTGAGAAAGATTGAACCCTATTTGATTATCCCCAGTCCCTTGGTGGTGATTGAAGATCAGTTTGATGGAGATGGGGACCTTCTCTCTAGAACCCTCTCTCTTTTCTCCCTCTAGATAATCAGGAAAAATGGCTTAAAATGATGGGGAATGGGTGTTATATTGGTCTAGGGTCGGGAAAATAGGCTTCCCCGACTTAATTATGCGGTCGCATATGCGACCGCAAAATGGAAATGCGGCCCGCAATCTTATCGCAGAAATGGCCTCAACTGGGGAACCCAACTATTCGGTTATGCGGTCACTATGCGGTCCACGTAACTGTTATGCGATCGCATAATGCACCGCATAACAGTTATGCGGTCGCATAATGCACTACATAACTGCACTCAAACTGGGCAGTCTCCTACCCTACTCCGTGGCCATTATGCGGTCCGCAAAGCAGGTTTGCGATCGCATAGTGCACCAGGGATCTGCATCCCTTTACGAAATTTTTCCTCAAAGTCCGCAGGGTACTGTTCAATCCAAAGGAATCTAACTGGNTAGCACATAAAATATTATAATTTGCTTACCTGGCACCCCGAAATCCTAAATTGCTAAGCAAAATTTTCCGGGGCCTTACAAACTCACCAGTTAAGCAAAAAATGCACAAAATAATGGAAGTCCACAGTATATAGCAAGATCTCACAACTGAATGGCCTTGGCTTCCAAACAGCCAAAGTTAGAGTGTAGAATGCAAATCAGAATAACTTTAGGTCTAGTAAGGTTATAGTGAGTTCAGAAAGTAGTTGAAGGTCTTCTAAAGGGAGTGGGGGGGAAGAGTATATATAGTGATAGAAATCAACACATAAACATGGAAGCAAATTAGTCATATGCAAGAAAAATATTTCGGAATATATTAGAGGTAATTTGGGGCAAAAATCAAGGATTTAGTAAATCAGGGAAACACCCAAAAACTATTTAGAATATTTAAGGAAAATAACAAATAATACCAAGAATACCAAATCGTTCAGAATATTAAGGCAGACATTAAAGTAAAAATTAGGGAAACATAAATTATACCAAAACACAAAATCATTCAGAATATTTAGGCAAATATTAAAGTAAAAATTAGGGAAAACATAAGGAAAGAAAGTAATCGAACACAAAAAGGATAGATTCACCATAATCAATAAGAAAAGGAAAATGTTTCAAACCCTAGTTTTAGGGGAAGTGTGAAATCAACGGAATATGCAAAAAAATAAAGGAAAATCACACAGGATAGGATGAATAGAGGCAGAAAAATGCTAAAAATCAGAAAATCAGACCTATTTTGGTCTGATTGAAAGGGTTTGAAAAACCTAATTTGGGGTAAGTAAGAATCATCAACAAATATGGAAAATATTCATTATTCACAACGAATCGATGATGAATATAGACAGAATAGCCATAGAAATCAAGAGCTGAACCGATTCGGTTAGGTAACTGTTTAACCAAAGAATTAGATTCTCTGCCAAAGCTATTTTAAGAAGAACACGGGTTTTTGATAACCAAAAGAATATGAAAATAATTGTAAGTAAATTCGTAAATAGAAAGCAATAAGGAGGCGCAAAAAATAAGTATATTTCAATAGTGGTTCGAACGTGTCTTTACAAGTTATATTTTACTCCCTTTTATAGGGAATTTCTTAATATAATGTCTACTATTTTCAGTGATTGAGCATTAATGGATAATAATGGCATTAATGTAATGTTACAATGATTAATCATAACTGTTGTGTGAAGATTATGTAACGTTTTGGCTCATTAATTGAAGATCCCTGAATTTTCCCTTTATTCTGTCTTGATTCATTCTGACCATGTCTCTTCGCCTTCTCAATTAGGTTGAGATTCCCGTATATGATTACCCCGTGGGTATGCTATTCCGTTCCTTTTTATCTCGTACCTCTTCATAAAGTCTTGTCCAGTTGTCATGTTGTCATTGCTCCACATCGATTGCTGAGTCATCATAAGTATTACACGTGTGAAACTCATTTTTACCAATACAGTAACATTATAGACGAGTAGCCAGTGGTCAGGGAAGGTAAATAAGGCAAGAGAATCCATGGTGGATTCCGTTTTGGGGCCGGATTTGGAGGGGTTGATAGGGATGGAAGCTAGGGTTCATGAAAGATGAGAGATAAGAGGATTCCACGGCAACGGGGTGGTGTAGAGTGATTAGGGTTAGAGGTTTAGGTATAGTTAAAGGGAAGGGTGTAACGTGGACCGTCGATCTCAAAGATCAACGGCCACGATTTAAAGGGGTTCTGGGTCGAGTGGTGGGGTTACTTCCATCTCCATGGATAATCACCTCCTGATGATTATATTCAAACTTCACAACCTGATGAAGAATAAAAGCCATTGCCCTAGAGACATGTATCCAGGTTTGTCCCAATAATAGGTTGTAGGTAGCAGATATATCCAGCACTTGGAGCTCGACATCAAACCAGGTCGGGCCCATCTGTAGGCTGAGGTTGATTTCTCCGATGGTGGTCCTTTGTGATCCATCAAACGCCTTCACGTTCATGCTTCCCATATGTATCTTGTGCATGCCTTTACCTAATCTCTTCAGATTAGTTAGTGGGAATATGTTGAGACTGGATTCTCCATCTATTAGGACCATGGCGATGAACTTATCCTTAAATCACACTATGATGTATAATGCCCTGTTGTGGCTTAGTCCCTCTTGTGGTAACTTATCTTCATGAAAGGTAATTTTGTGGCTCTCCAGTACCTGCCCGACCATATTGGCATCTCCCCACTAGTGATGTTGGTGGGTACATAAGCTTCATTCAGCACTTTCATCAAGGCATTCCTATGTTAGAGTTTTGTAGCAGTGACAAAATGGATATCTGAGCGGAAGTTTGTTCAAATGATCAAAAACAGAATATTCTCTTGCTTGTACCTTTCTCCAAAGGTCATCAGTTCCAGTCTCAACAACAGGTGGCTTAGATTCATCCTATTTGCTTGTTCCCTACAAGTTCTCAGGTGTATAAACTCTACCAGTTCTAGTCATTCCTTGCGTCGCACCTGTCTCTTCCATATTTGCTTTTCCTTTTCTCCTAGCTTCCACAACATCATCCCATGGGATGGCATCAGACTTGTAAGATGGTGTGGGATCTACCATCATAGTGAGGGGCGTAGTTACCTCGACTTCAAACGGTGCTTGGGCTTGTACCACAACTGGTGTGAGGGTGATCAGAGATGTTTTAGGATCATCCCCCTCTCAAATGAGTCGAGTCCCATTCTTTATCAGTCTCTATCACATTCACTCCCTCACCTCTATGATCCAGGAGTGGATTATTACACAAATTTGGTGCAGCTTCATTTGCCTGTATGACCTTATTGTCGATTAGTGTCTGAGTCTTGTCTTTCAGTGTGAGACACTCATTAATTGTATGAACCTTCATGCCTGAATGATATGCACATGTCTTGTTAGGGTTAATCCACTGAGAAGAATTCTCCATGGAAATGGTAGGGATGTGAGTGACATAACCAACATCGCTTAGTCTCTCGTATAGTTGGTCCATGGGCTCACAATTAGGGGGTATTGTCTAGGTGGTATGCGGTCGAAGTTTGGTCGTGTTTTTTGGTAGTTTTGGCGAGCGGGTGGAGGTGAATGGTAATATGCGAGTTGAGTATTATATGCGCGGTAGGTGACATCAGGTTGTTGGTATATGAGGGGTGATGGTTGATATGTAGGTGGAGGTGTTTGGCACATGAGATGAGACTTGGGAATCTAGTCTACTATTACGGCACCTACTTCTTTCTTCTTCTAAATACCTGTTGATTGCAAGGCTTTATTTGTGACCTGCAGTGCCTCAAAATTTGTTACCATCCCACTTTTAATCCCTTCTTCTATTCTTTCTGCTAGCTTGATAATGTCGGAGAATTTGTGGTTCTCAATAACAATCAACCTTTCATAATACTACAGGTCTTGAGCTCTGATGAAGAACTTGTTCGTTTGTTATTATTTGAGTGTTGGCCTTACTTTCGCAACCTCAGATCTCCATCGAGTAGCATACCACGAAAGGATTCTGTTTGGTTATTCTTGAGGTTTTCAATGTAGAAAACATCTGGTGTATTTTCTATGTTGAATCTGAATCTGTCCACGAAGTCTTACGCCATGCTTACCCAACTAACCCACTTCTTCGAGTTTTGGCTTATATACCAAGAGAACACATCTCCTATGAGGTTTCACATGAACAATTTCCTGCGGATTTATTCATTGTTACCCACTCTGACAAATTTGTCACAATATGTCCTCAGATGCACTTTCGGATCTCCAGTTGCATCGAACATTTCAAATTTGGGAGGTTTGTCACCCTCTGATAATTCCACATCTGGCTGATGCACAAGTCTTCATAGTTTAAACATTCAATTCCTTTACCACCTTTGACATTCTGAACTCTAACAGTGAGCTTCTTGAGTTCCTACGCCATGTTCTCAATGAGCAGGTCTTTATCGGTCGATTCAGGTATGTATAGGGTTTTTTGCGGTGTGTGGGGTAAGGTTTCCACATATTATGGATTGCTTTGATGAACTCCGGGGATGTGGGCATAAGGGTGGTCATTTTTTGAGTTTTGGAGATCAAGAGTAGGTTGTGTTACGTTTTGGGGAGTGTGATAAGTGGTGGTATGTGGGTATTGGATTGGATGATGATGGTGTTATTGAGGAGTTGGTACAGGGGGAGAATTAAGGTTTTGAGGAGGTGTGGTGCAGGAGGATTTGGTGGAGGGTTTTGGTTTTGTGTGTTTTGTGGTGGTGCTTGGTTCTGGGTAGTTGGATTTTGTTGGTTAATAATCAGGGATATTGAGGGTGAGAGAAACGCTTGCTAAGTTTTGGACCTGCTCAAGTTTTACTTGTAACTGCAAGATTTTCTGTTCCAGGCGTAAGACCAATCCATTCTGTGTCGGAGTGCTTTGGCCATCTGAAGTTTCGACATCCTCTGCCATGGTAGCGTTATCCTTTGTGATACCACACAAATCTTCAATTTTCCCTTTTCCTTTGTTCTTGCTTTTAAGATCGCTTGGTGGAGGAGGAGGTAGAGGACCTCTGGATCTAGTGTGATATGTTGACGATGTCAGTATGCACGAACCGACCTTGGGTAATGTGAGTAATCTAAAGAAAGAAAAAGCAAAAGGTAACCAAGTTAGTAAGGGTGAAAGAATGCTTGCAGAATTAAACATGTTTCCCAAAGTCATGCAATAATTCACGTCATAATTTGGGGACCTCGTTGTGCTTGAGGTAGGCCTAAGCAACACATAGACTTGGAGAAAATCGATACCAATTTCATTAATCCGAATTTGAGCCAAACCTTTATTAAATCGACAGTAATAATAAAGTTACTAGTTGAGTTTAGCCTTATTACAATCAAAATATAAAGCTAAGCTAGAAAACAGTAAATAACATTATTCCCTAGTCTACTTGGTCCTGAAGGACTTTCTCCGTGCTTGGCACCTTTTACTCCATCAATCAACTTCCCAGATCGCGCATATCCAATAATAAATAAGCCTTTTCTAGATACCCTCCTTCACTGCCATCCGTGTTTTGACTATCTGAAAGTCTTTTTCTCATCTTCCCCTCAAGCTCCATCAATCCCTGTTACAGATATTCCAACCTCTCTATTGACTTAGTGGCGATTCCTCTCCATTCGTTTATAGTCTCCATGTCCACTTTGTGTTGTTCCAGATGCCTAGCTTCAGACTCAAAAACCCTTTTGCAAAGTCTCATATTTTTAACTTGTGCCTTAGCAACATCATCTGTGATCATGTTTTCTAGATTGACCCTTATCTTGATGTCTCCCGCTATATCGTCTACCGAATATGATGGATAGAAGTACACATGACCGGTATGATACTTGTCTGGCTTAATGGTCTCTCTTTCCACAATGATCTTCTGGTTCCACATATGTTGTGCCTCAAACTTGAAAGGAATTATGTCCCCTTTGAAATATGCCTTGTAGTGGACCATGTTTGAAACCCGGGGTATGACCTGTTTTCTTCCCGCTTGTCTTATTACCCTTATAGGAGCACAAGGATAAATTCCTCGCAACCATCAATACCAAATGAGTAGTATCTCTCGACCTGATGATGAATTCACTGCTAGGAAACCATTCAAACATCCAATGTACTTGATTGTCTGTCAAATTGTTGTAGAAACGCACCCAACTTACAACACTTCTAGGTTGTGCAAACCTGTCCGGATAAATGTCATTTTCTTTAGGTGGTGGTAGGATATGTAGTCATTCAACGGCCGTCGCAGAAGCTCTTGATGATATTGTCCTCTTTGAAAGTGTTCCAATAGCCAGACTTGCTGAAACAGATTACAACCTTCAAAATGTCTGAATCCCTACTTGCATCGATCTAAAGCGTGGTACAGTTCAGCTTGGATCATGGGGATGATGGTATAGGTTTGTCCCTCGATGCCTTCCATTAAAGTCATGGCAACCATGGCTAAGAGAGTGTGGATCCTTCCCCCCTTCATTGGAAATATCAACCAACCGAAGAAGCAGATGATGAAAACATAAACCCGGCAGTGCGTCCAACCTAGGGAAGTAATGGCGAGTTCCTCATGATGGAGACGATACAACTTACTATGTCCATAACGCTCGTAAAGAAACCCAAAAGTGATGTAGGATTTTTTTTAAGCAAAGCAATTCTCAGTTTTTCTTAAAGCCCAACATCTTTAGAAAACCACGAGGGATGCGACTCTCTGGTACCAGTAGTCTCGGACTATCCCATGGAAACTTAGCGAAGCCTCATATTTCTTCTAAGAGAGGAGTCATTTCTATGCACCAAATCGGAAGACAGCTCTTTTCTCCTCCCAGAACATGGTAGCTGTCAGACCTCATTTTTTTCCCGAAAGGGTGGGATAAGGGAGTTTTTCCAATTGAAGTGACATTAATCGAAATGGGATTATTTATTTTAGTTTTCAGAGTCGCCACCCATATTTTTGACGATGTTCTGGGACACAGTTTATTGAAATCCCAAACCGAGGAATTTTAGACTCTGTTATAAGTTGTCTGCGAACCAGAAATCTGAGTAAGGAATTCTATTAACCCGAGAGAAGGTGTTAGGCATTCCCGAGTTCCGTGGTTCTAGCATGGTCGCTTAACTATTAGTATTTGGCCTAGATTATTTGGTTATTTACATGTTTTAGCCTATTGTGCACTTAGCCTTTTTAATTTTAACCTCTTTTAATATTTATGGATTTATCTTGAAATAAGTCACGATGGCGTGCACTTGTTGTTTTGGGGGCACATCGTAACCGTGCCACATGAAATGCGCCCGCGATTACAAAATGTGATTTTATTATTATTTGGAGTTATAGTCGGGGGCACGTATGCGTAAACCCGTAGAAATTTGACGTGTCAAAAATCATGTCACGCGGACGTGTACACAATTCACGACATTTTGTTTATTTAAGAAAAATAGTCAAAGCCGCGCGAACACGTACCTTGGATTTATTTGAAATCGGGATCACGTCACGCGAACATGTACGCAATCACGATAGTAGATTAAAAGTGTGCCTAAAGCATTTTACGAATTAGAAATTATTATTTTTCGAACTAGTTTGATATCCGTTATGATGCCAAATTTATGGATAAGAAAATTATTGCAACAGTTATCTATAGTTCACCTAATTTAAGTAGGTTAACTTAATTTTAGTAGTACAGTAAACTAAAGGAAACAAATACTTATAAATTTCTAAATTCAACCTTACTACACCGTCAGTTCTTCTTAGAACAAAAAGGGGATTCACTATATTCCTAATATTTTCCGTATTCTACATTCATACTTAGTGCAACAAGATTTCTTTCTCATCCTAATACTAGGAACCACTATTTAAACAATACGTTATGAATATATCTAGAATGGCGTTCATACTCGGTCAAATCGAGTGTTGACAATAAGCGGTAGAAATTATCAAAAAACAAACACATGATTTCACAATCCACTTCAGTCCATTGTTGGAATAATACTCTACATAATAGGGGTGAGTCAGTTCAATTTTGCTTTAGCAAGAGAGTTCAAAAAAAATTATGCCAGATTTCATAAAGAAACGGGGTTGTCATTCCACAACCAAGCAAACTAACATATAGGTTCAAACTGACAGAAACTTGCATTCTATTTACCCCAAATAATAAGCTTAGGAATATATGTGTACCTGTTTGAAGAAAGAACAAAAAAAACAAGCTGGGCCAAGAAACCAAATAAAGAAGAGATGCTTCAAATTGGAAACCGCTTCAGCAACAAATCATCAACTTAGACTTCGAACAGCACTCATGGCACCCAGGAATAGTTTTTAAACCTTAACATTTCAAAAATCCACTAGAATTCAAATCTTCATGGAAATCTCAACTTCGCTTTTTATTTTTCGAAGCTTTTATTTCTCAAATCTGATTTTTGAAAATTAGAAAAATCCAAAGCTTTGTTTTCAGATGCTCTTTATCCGTGCGCCTGAAATGTTCAGCATTTTTCGTAGGTGTGTTTGTGTATCTCTATGCGTTTTCGTGGCTGCTGATTTTTCAGGTGGCTATTCCGGCGAGCTTTGCGGTGGAGGGACGGCGGCTTCGTGAAGAAGGGGTGGAGGAGATGGATGGCGGCTGCTTTTGTGTAGGAGTGAAGAAGAAACGTTTAGGGTTGGTCGAGGTGGTGTTGTTGATGAGTGAGAAAGGAAGAAAAAAGGTTGGGAAGGAAACGACGTTTCTTCTGTCTCTTAGGGGAATTGGATCTGATCTCCCTAGGTTTTTAGGGTAAATATTTCACGGGGCGTCGTATTTTGTCGCCCCCATTTAACCTATACCTATTTTTTTTTTAAACTTTTAACTTGTACCCACTTTTTAAATAACTTCAGTCCCCTTTCTCCTCCTCCTTCTCCTCCTTTGTTTTCTTCTTCTTCTTTCTAATGCTGCTGTTGGTGCTGCTATGGAACCTCAGTTCATGGTATGATTGCCATAAATATGTTCATCAGATTATTTAAAAACAAATTATAAATAATTACGTAGGTTACAAGTAACTTGAGCTCTAGAGCTGAAGTTCGACAATTACAAAACAAAAATTCAGCTCCAGATCTGAAGTTCGCCAATTACAAAACAAAAACTTCAGCTCTAGAGCTGAAGTTCGCAAGTTACAAAACAAAAACTTCAGCTCTGAAGTTCGCCAGTTACAAAAACAAAAACTTCAGCTCTAGAGCTGAAGTTCGCCAGTTATAAAACAAAAACTTCAACTCTAGAGCTGAAGTTTTTGTTTTTGTAACTGACGAACTTCAGCTCTAGAGCTGAAGTTCGCCAGTTACAAAACAAAAACTTCAGCTCTAGAGCTGAAGTTCGCCAGTTATAAAACAAAAACTTCAACTCTAGAGCTGAAGTTCGTCAGTTACAAAAACAAAAACTTCAGCTCTAGAGCTGAAGTTCTCCAGTTACAAAACAAAAACTTCAGCTCTGAAGTTCGCCAGTTACAAAAACAAAAACTTCAGCAATTACAAACAGAAACTTCAGCAAATAGAGAACAAAACTTCAGCTACTATGCTTAAGTTCATCAATTACAAACAAAAACTTCAGCACACTTGCTACTTCAGGCCCGTCTACTAGAATGCTGAAGTTTTGCGGGATTGCCTTTGCTACTTCAGCCCCGTATGCTGAAGTTATGCGAAAAAGCGGGTGCACTTACAAATTTTTTTGCAAAGCAGGTGCAAGTTAAAACGTGACACAAAAAGCGGGTATAGATGCAAATGCCCCATTTTTAGGAGAGGGGTTCTAAATATAGGGGTTTTGGGCCGAGAAGAGAATGGGCTAGGGAAATTTGGGTTATTTTGGTAATTGGGCCGATGCTAATGCCCTGGCCCAATTGCATTGAAGAATAAACAAGTCCCCTTTCTTCTTTCTTCGTATTTTAAACCTAGCCCCCTTAATTGAAACACAAATTTCAAATTGATTTTGCAAAAATGATCTATTAAACTAATTGATTAAAGCTAATGTATATTTTTTATAATTTCATGTATTAATTTAATAATTAAAGAGTAATTAATTTCTAAAAATGCAAATTAAACCTAAGATGACATGAAATAAAAAATGTGATAATTTTTCTGATTTTTCTATGATTTTAAAATATTAAGCATGCATGAAAACGCAAAAAAAACTCCTAAGACCAATTAACATTATTTTTGGCCTATTTTTTAGGAGTGATTTCTGTGTCGGACAAAAATTGGGTGTTCACAGTAGCGGCCTCAATCAATGCCCTATTTGGTTGGATATTAAGTAAGGATGGCAAGTCTCCAAGTACCTTTCTCACATGATTCTTGTCGCAAGGCGCAAGGTCTTTCCACCAGTCAAGTAGCAAAGGTGGGATGTTTTGGACAATGTCGAACTTGGGGACTTCGTGCTTCATTTTTTGCAAACAAATAAAGGTTAGCCCTTTCCCTCTCCAGATTCGACCACTTACACAATAATGATCAACACATTGGCACACTTTCTCCAAGTAATAAGTAACATGATGGTGTCCATTGGGATTGTGGAAATCCAATATGACTTTGGACAAGGCTTATCTTAGTGGGCTATTACGTTAACAACGTTCTAACCCGTACTAGATTTAACATGATGCAAGTACATTTGACATTGGAGTAAGGTTCCTTGATTGGTCTAGACTGGTACTCTCAAGTGAAAAACTTGAGTGGGAAAGATAGGGGACCGTCAACTGCACCGCTGATCGACTAGTTTACCGCAAATAAGCCTTTCCGATTTAAAATGGATAATTTTGGAATAACGCGGGCGCTCATCAAGCGACGCTATATTGATAATTGTCATGAGTGGAGTATGATGTGCAGCATGTCTTATGCAGAGATAATAACACGTTGCCAATTATTTGCATGATAATATACGTGAAAATAATAAATACAACAACAAATAAATATTGGAAAGAAAAAGAAGGAAAGACAAGGGAATAAGTCAGTTTAGTTCATAGAATATATGCAAGAATGTAACAAAGCATGTAACGAAGTAAGCATGATATAGTAATTTTGACAAGATAAAAGAGCGGTCATAGAAAGTAAAGGTGAATAGGTGAAGGGATGTGCATGTCATAGAAGATTTATACAAATAAAGGCGAGGAGGGGAAGGGATGTGCATGACACAAATAAATAAATCCACATAAGCCAAGTTCGTTGTGGTAAGAGCCTAAGCGTGATATCCCTAGAAGACTCGCCATGATGTCGCGCCCTGTTTTCTTATGTTATCGGGCTTTGACACGTGACAGCTCTTTTAAATGAAGGGTAGGGTGTTAAAAGAGAAGAGTCGCCACCTAACAATTTTGAGGTGCGTTAGGGCACCTATTATGCAGATAACTCTGTTTGACTAGTTAACGCCACTAAAGATCGGGTAAGGGCTCAAATTACCTCAAAGAGAAGGTGTTAGGAATTCTTTGATGTCCACAACAATGGCTCTCGACCGAACTTAAGACTATGTGGATTATGTAATTAGGCTAGATGATCAAATAGACAAAAGAGAATATATAGGTCGAAGAATCTTATTATAACACAACGAGAATCAGTACAAATCTTAGTATGACTATAAGGATAAAACTACATTGGTCTATATTAAACGACTAAGTATGAATAGCAAGTATATAAAGGAGGTGGGTCCTAAGTTTTTTAGCCTAAAGGATCACCCCATGCAACATAAATAATACTTCGCAAATCCTTTTAAATAAGAGTTGCTCAAATTATTCAGCGAGCACAGACTATCATCTCCTGCTACCCGATTACTATGTTGAAGTTGTTTACCTAAACGTTTTAATTTAATTCTAAGGCGTACCCTATGCGTGCGCTACCCGTCCCATGCCTATGGTCCAGGAGGCTTTGGACTTACTATTTGGGTGGTTCTAGAATTTACTTAGATTCTCAAAATGATAAAACTAAGCGACATTCAAAACAAATAGGACTTCACATAAAGGCAATTAAAAGGCCCAAGTTAGCCTCCACACGTAACAACAAATGCACGCAGGCAAATTTCATATTATGCTGTAGACAGTTTCAGGATCGAGGTGTTTCTTAAAACCTATAGACATGGATTCTAAGTGTCCCCATAGTTTCAGAATATCTCATGGGCAGTGTTTCTATTCGGATTATCGAGATTACAAATAACAAGTTATGAAAACCTATAGATATGATCTCTAAGTGATTTGCGTAATGAGGCAATGAAAAGCCATTGGAAAACTCAGAATTACTCTTGTTTGATCCTATTGGCATGCTTTCTAAGCGAGTAGCAGTATTTATAGTCAGGCTCTTTGAACGCAGATTTATCATGCTTATTCCTATAGGCATGTTATCTAGGTGGGCAGAATAATAAGACAACAGAAGCAGTCGATTAGTTAATCGATTGAAGCCCTATAGACATGGTATCTAGATGAGGATTAGCAAAGCATAAATTAATATGATCTTATAGGCATGCTATCAAATAAGAACACTGCAGTTGCAAAAATTGAGCGAATAGTTATTGATGCTTGATTTCTCAAGGCATGTTATCTAATAACACATAACAGCATATATGGGTACAAGTAAAGCACTCTCATGTTTCTGATAATGTGTGTGCATCAAACAAGTTGAGTAGCTTAAGTGTTTGAATCCCTATAGGCATGATCTCTATAGGCGCATCAAATAAAGTAGCAAACAAGCATGTAGACCCTATAAGCATGTTATCTATTCATTCATGCAAAAATTAAAGCATCCCAGCCCCCTTTTTCATTAAACTCCTCATCATTCATTGTTACAGATTATTACATACCACATTGAATGATTACAAGACCAAATACAAATAAAGAACAACCCACTAACACATATGGGCCTCATCATTCATTGTTACACATCATGCGGACAACGGGCCCAAACTCCAGGTGCAGACGGAGTGTCCCAGACCCCCAAATACTAAAGGCAGGATATACCAGGCCCAAACAATCCTAGTAATAAAGCTAATGGATATCAAATTAGCCATATAGGCAATAAAACTATGCATTGGAGTAACTTAAACACTTAACTTTCACAACTGAAAGGACTGCAATTTTAGCCAATATACAGGGCCATGCTAAGTTGACAAGGACCAAAACACATACGGGCAAGCAATTCCAGAAAGAACAAGATTAACAAAGGCAATATAAGGTACCACCAAGCCACTGCAATCATTGTTTCAAAACAGAACCAACTCAAAGAATTTGCGTACGTCAGCCCAAGTAGAATCATACACTTGAAAAAGGTGGAATACAATCTTTCTATGAGGATTCTAAAAGGAAAGCCTTGAATAACAATCATACTTGTGGCATATATTGGCAAACCTACTCAGTTGATCATGAGATTTAACAAGATGACACTAACTGCAACAAAAGTTTCTATGACTCATAGCAGGTAAACAATATGTCAACCTTAAGCTAATAAACAGACATTAGGACACATTATAGATGACAGAATCAACCCTAAGATATAGGATAGGTAATTATCATGCCTAGTGATAGTTGATAACATATAGGAAGAGGCCAAACATTGACATTAACACTAGAAAGCCCTGGGCAACACTTAGCAACATAGTGTCAGGAAAATCATACAATGGAGTAACAGGAAACATGGCATGCCATGTTTTTTTAGAAATTCGGGTAGTGATGACATCAAAAATACATGACCATTAAAAAAAGATAACAAACTACAAATGAATGATTCCATAGGGATCAGAACACATTCCGATCATGAATTGGTTTAATCACAAGAGTTCAGAACGAGGCAGGGAAGTAAACTCAGAGTTGAAAATTTTAGGCAGGTTCAAATGCTAGAAAAGTTTGGAGTCACAAAACAGCTTCAGAGCCAATAAGGCTGCAAATAGAGATATCCTAGAAATGTATTGATCCACAAAAATTTCAGGGCATGAATATACAAAATATGAACACAAATGAAAGAGAATGAAACTGCGAAGGTCAAGGAATTTACCAGTTGTCAATTGACCAACAAACAAACAAACAAGAAGAACAATCTCAACAGTACTCTAAACGTCAACAAAGAGCAGTAAAACCCAAAGTCTTAGTGCGTCAGAGTTCCCAAGGGTTTCAAATGAACCCCGGGCAGTGCTCACACTAAGAAAGGTCAATTAGTCAAATTTTGGTGGACTTGGCTTTCAGCCTGCCAAGAGCCAAAATTCAGAACAATATAGAGTGAAGGAGTAAGAGAGTAATAGTTCTTAAGGCGATTAAAGTCCGTCCAAAAGGAATTAGGGGGAGGGTTTATATAGTAGTAGAATCAGGCGAATAAATAAGGAAAGAAATCAAGTAAACATGAACAAAAAGAGTAAAATCTCAAATGCAAGTCAGTAAAGTAACCGGAAAGGAAATAAATCAAACTCCAAACCCTAGCTAGGGTTTAAAACTCAAAATCGGCCAACTGGTATTAAGAATCAGGCTTTTCTTTGTGTATATGGACGAGATATTGTCCAAATATCTGAGATTGGGTTGATCCCCGTCCAATATAGGGATGATATTTGCCAAAATTGGGCAAATACCTAAGTAATATCATAAATGTGTGAAAAGTAGTAAAGAACCCAAATATGGTAAGCAAAAAATAGTAAAATCCCATTATCAACGGGATTAGGAGAAGAAATTAAGGGAGAGGCGGCTAGGGTTCTTCAGAAGAGAGAAGAGGAGAGTTGTGAGTGTTCTGGGGCGGCCGGTTTTGGGGGAAATGGTCTTTAGGGTTTGGGTAGGTGTAATTAAAAAGGCAAATAGTTTATGAGACGTTGATCTCTGAGATCAACAGCCAAGATTATAAGAAGAATGGGGCGGGTCCCGACTGGGTTAGAATTAGAGGGCTCGTATGGTTTGGGCTAGGGACCTGGGTCAGGTGTTTGGGCCTTCATTCTGGTCCAAAAATAACTCAAAAATTGGCTATTAATTAAAATACACGAAAATTGTTAATAAAATTATTTATAAAACTATTTGATAGATAATAAAATATTACTTGTGCAATAAAGTGATTGCAAATAATAACTTAACATCATAAAATATAAAAATGCTATTTAACGCAAATAATGTGGTAAAAATATAATTATGCATGAATATAGGCTATTATTGCAAAATTATGTAAATAACTTAAAAACACAAATATACTTACATAAAATAAAGTAAAATATTCTGAAATATATATGTTGATGCAAATAATAACTTTGGATAATTAAATGATCACAGAATAATTTAAAGAATAATTAATAAATATTCCAGTAATTTAAATGAAATAAAATTAATTTTAAAGCTCTAAAAATTATGGAAAATGCTTGTATAAATCTTGTAAATTAAATAATGATGCAAATTGATGTTATGAAAAATATATATATATATTATTTGAAAATGTGAGGGCAAAATTGGGTATTAACAGTGGCTTGATTTCAGTTCCTGTATTTCCGGGCTGGTGAAACCCTTACTATTGTTCATACGATCAAGATTTACACCCCTAAAATTTTCGTAGAGGCATGATCAAACTCAGCAAATGCGGTCACGATGTCATTGTTACCAGTGTTAATGATTAAAACAATCGTGGTAAACAATCGCTCACCATGACATTCTTCGGGCATCAATATCTCATATTCCCTAATTCTGTAATTATACTCGTAATTTTTATTTTCTTGAATATACCTCTTCATTGTGTTAAAGGAATTTCCTCCTCTTGATAAACTTTCTCCTCTCTTATTTTAGCCAGCCATTGGGTTCCTCTAGTAGTTGCAAACCTAACCCAATGGGTTCAATAGATTCTGGATATTTCCGCACTAGAACACGTAAGTAGAAGATAATTTCACTTAGGTTCAATTGGAAGGCCAAGGACCATGATGAGTAAAACTTCCCCTTTGATTTATTAATCATCTTATTTATACAATGTCAAATTTTTAAACTTTTTCTATGACATGTAGGCCTTCCGAAGGGATATTCTGTATGTCCCACCGTAGTGGTCTCACATGACCCAAAGGTGGATCAACAACAGATTCTAGAAGCCATTGACCGGAAAAGGGCGTGTGATGCCGCTCTTGCTTCCGGTGAAGGCACATCTTCCATGAGTACCTAAACCAAGGGAAAAAACCAAGGAAAACATACCTCCAAGGCTGAGGCTCAGGAGAAGCCTCCCATCATAGAAGAAACCCTGGTAGGACCGGCCACAGAGGTCCTTGACGACGAAGAAATCGATGACGATGATGAAGGGGTTCCTCTTTAGAGAATAAGAAAAAGAAAAACTCCTTCAGATCAATCAGAGGACTTAGAAGGGATCTTTACAGAGTTAGGCTTAGTTGAGAATATTGAGTGCCGCTTCTGGGCTCTAGTTGTTGCCTCTGGTCAAAAGGGTTTTGATGTTTTATACTTCAATACCACACAAGAGAGGAGGGGGGATTTGTGCGGTGTCAAATTTTCTTGTGGACGGGATTATAGAAGGACCTGGTTCTTCTATCCATTCCTTAATCTACTGTTGCAGAACAAATAATGCAGAAAGTAAAGAACACAAGTATTTTACGTGGAAAACACCCGGCTCAAAAGGTGAAAAACCCACGGCCTACTTTCCAGTAGGATTTTTCCAAACACTTCACTAAAACTCTGAGCCAAAACAACAATGTTTACAAACTCTTGTAAACCTAAGGATTACCTCTACCCTTTTAGCATCTAGCCACAAGTTGTTGCGTCTGCTTCAAGTTAACTCTAACTTGGACAACATAACTCAAGTACCTAGTATGAATGCTTCTAACAAAAGCTGAAAGGTACAACTCAAAATAACCTACTATAATTGAACTATAATAAAAGATAGACAGACGGAACTGGTTCTTCTATATGGTTCATGTAGCTTCAGGTTCCCACTCTTGAAATACACAGGAATTGCTTGCAAAATGCCTTGCTATTTTGTTCTAAGTTCTTGCTTAGCTTCAGCATGTGTGCGTCAACCGTAAAAGAAAACAAACTTATATTTATTGAGTTAGTTTAATAAGGATTAACTAGAGTTCTAAGGCTTTACTCTTCCTTGGTGGAAGAGTTATAGTTATCTTAAACTTTTAACTCTTTCTTTATCTTCGATAGAGTTCTCTTCAAGTAAAGAGCCCTGCTCCTTATCAATTATGCAACCTTTTCATTCAGGGAATATCATAAATAACCACTAATACTATCCCTTGCACGATTATGCCTTTTGCTTAAACCTGACAACGACATGTATATATTGTCTATGGACCTGGTTCATGCATGTGTTTCTTTATCCATCATCAAAACCAGAACCTCTTAGGCCAACAAATTCCCTCTTTTGGTGATGACAAACTCTGTGCTTTTCAGAAGCATCGAACCTGTTTCACTTTAGCTCAACATCAAACATAAGGTTAGAACTCTTCAAAGTCATAAATCATCAAGGACCATATTCATTAGGTTATAAAAATCACAGTCCAAAGAAAAAGCACACCTTATCTCCCCCTTTTTGGAATCATCTGAAAACTGCATAATTAGGTTAAGTAACCAGATTTTATGTGATGACCCAAAAGGTCATTCTATATAGATTTGATTATGAAGGTGTCCGAGGCCCCAAAAGCCTTCGTTAATCTCACCTCGATGTGCGTGTGTAGCCCGGGCACGTAGCCTGGAAGTCTTTATGTGGAAACTTGATAAAGAGTTGAATTTATAATAATTAATTGATTAAAGTTGACTTTGGTCAACATTTGTGGTGAACGGACCCGGACCCGTGATCTGGCGGTCCCGGAAGGTCCGTAAGAAAATATGGAACTTGGGCGTATGATCGGAATCGAATTCCGAGGTACCAAGTCCGAGAAATGAATTTTTAAAGAAAATTGTTTTCTGAAAATAATAAAGACTTTTGAAAATGAATTTTGACGTGAAATCTGTGTTACCGGGCACGTATTGTGGTTCCGGAGCCCAGAACAGGTTCTATATGCATTATTTGAGTTATCGATGAAATTTGGTAAGGAGCGGGCTTGATTTGACATGTTTCGGATCAGAAATGGGAAATTGAGAGTTAATGAAGTTTTGAGGATTTTCATAAAATTTGAAATTTGGTTTGGAACGTGATTTTATGTTATCAAGGTACGAATGTGATTCTGAGACCGGGAATAGTTTCGTATGGTCGTTTATAACTTGCCTGCGAAATTTGATGTCATTCCGAGTCGTATAGGTCGGTCCAACGCATTTTATAGAAATCTAGAGTTTGAAAGTCCTAAGTTATAAATTCGAGGGTTTTGGAATTTGATTTTGAGTTTTAGCGTTGTTCTGAGTGTTTCGTGGGCTCGAGCAAGTCCGTATAATGATTTGGGACTTGTTGGTATTTTTTGGACGGGGGCTCGGGTGGGCCCAGGTGCCTCTCGGACCCCCGACAGGGCTTAAAACCAGCTAAAACAACTGTTGGTGCAACTGTTGCTGGTGTGACCGCAGGTGCGGTTTCCCAGCCGCAGGTGCGGTTTCCCAGCCGCAGGTGCGGGACCGATCCTGCGGTCCCAGCCTCGCAGGTGCGCATCTTCCGCAGGTGCGGACCATTTTCCGTAGGAGCGGGACCGCAGGTGTGGCCCCCACTTTGCAGGTGCGAACCCAGCTCCCCTGGCCATTTTCCCCAGGTGCGGCCCTTTCCTCGCAGGTGCGGCCCCAGGGTCGCAGGTGCGGAAACCCTTGTAGGCAGACTGTTTTTAAAGTGCCAAACTCGGGATTTCTTCATTCTTTTCATACCAAAAACCCCATTAGATACTTGTGAGCTTGGGAGGAGCACACCACGACCTAGCTACTGTTAAGGTAAGTTAATTCCTTCCTAATACAAGTTTCATGCAAGCATAATTAATGGGATTACCTACTAAATTAGTGGAAAATCTTGAATTGGGTAGTGAATTTGGGGTTCTTGAGAAATTAGCGTATTGTCCGTTTGATGCTATGAATTCAAGTAGAAACTTCATATTAATGATCCTTAGGCTATGGGTGAGTGATTCCTCCGAGAATTTTCGGGATTCGAGCAAGAAGGCCTGGCGTCAAATTTTAGTATTTTTGGAAGAATAGTAGAAAATGTATAATTAGGCTTCGGAATTGGTTTAGTGAGTATTTATTGATGTTAATATATCCATTATGTCTAGATATTATCGATTCGGAGTTGGATTCGAGAGGGAAGGCTGTGATTGAGGCTTGACTTGCATTTTTTGGAGTCGAGGTAAGTGTTTGGCCTAACCTTAGCTTAAGAGAATAGGTATAGAGTCTTATTTCCTATGTGTAATTCATGTCCAACGTATAGGTGGGGTGGCGAGTTCCTATATGTTGTGGTCCAGCATGCCCGTAGGTCAAACGTGATGAATCCAACTGTGTTCTTAATATTCTCTGTACTATGAGTAATTGATGATTTAGAAGTGATACCTTGATGTTGTTCCACAACATGGAGAGTTATTGTGTTATTTGTTTCAGTTAAGGCTTTTACTGTTGATATTGTATTTCTGATGCGAGGTTGGTTATAGCTGAGTCCCTTGCCGGGGCGATAGAATTTTATGGAGTATTTTCGTACGCTTGAGACTTCTCATTGTTGATTTTCACATTATATTGTTGACCGTTTATTATTTATCGCACGAGGGGACATATCGTGCTGATTGATTATTTTTTGTCACACGAGGGGACATGTCGTGTTGACCGTTTATTATTTATCGCACGAGGGGACATGCCGTGCGGATTGTTTATTATTTGTCACACAAGGGGACATGCCGTGTTGACCGTTTATTATTTATCGCACGAGGGGACATGTCGTGTTGATTGATTATTATTTATCACACGAGGGGACATGTCGCGTTGATTGTTATTGTTATCGCACGAGGGGACATGCCGTGCCGATGAGTTATTGTTTGATGCACGATGGGACATTCCGTGCCGAGTGATTTGTGAGGTGATGCACGAGGGGACATGTCGTTCCTTGTGTTATTCATTATCTGTTCTGAGGTGTTAAATTCCTGTTTTTACTGTTACATTTCAGTTGTTACCCTGTTCCACTATGCTAGTATTTGCTGCCCCTTTTTCCCTCAGCATGTTCTCCCCGTATCTGTTTTTACTTGCTTATTCCCGCTGATATTTTTCCTGTTATTGTATAGAATTGTTTTGGTACATATATTGTTGTCGGTCCTAGCCTCGTCACTACTTCGCCGAGGTTAGGCTCGGCACTTACTCAGTACTTGGGGTCGGTTGTACTGATGCTACACCTGCACTTATTTATGTTGTGCAGACTATGCAGCCGGACCCGGTGGTCACTGACGGTCGGAGCATTTCATCAGTTCATTCAGGGGACATCGAGGTAGACCTGCAGACGTTCGTGGGCCTTGGCGCACCTTCTACCCTTCACTTTCAGCTCTGTCTTATTTATAGTTTCAAAGACACTTATATGTACATATTTTCAGACCATTGTATTTAGTAATCTCGTAGACAGTTCGTGAGTGTGTGACACCAGTTCTGGGTTGTATTTATGGGTTTTACTTCGAAGCTCGCCATATTATCTTTTTATAATTCGTTAACTTTCATATTGTTAATCATGGCTGCCCTTGTCATCGTGTTAATTTTAGTTGTTATGAGTTTTATTTAGTTCAAACGTTGGCTTGTCTAGCGGGTTCAACGTTGCACGCAGTCATGGCCCGAAGGTGGGATTTCGGGTCGTGACAAGTTGGTATCAGAGCCCTAGGTTGCTTAGGTCTCACCGCTCACGGACAAACTTGGTAGAGTCTGAGGGATCGGTACGGAGACGTCTGTACTTATCCCCTAGAGGCTGCAAAGTTAGGAATAACTTCATATCTTTCATTCTCTGTCATGCAATTTAAATTCTAAATACTAATTGAGTCTCTATCCTACTCTCTCGTAGATGGCGTGGACGCGTGCTTCCTCGTCGACCGATCGGCAGCCTGATCCTCCTATTGCAGCTCCTACGAGGGTTCGAGACCGAGGCCGCGCTAGAGGCCGAGGCAGAGGTAGAGCAGCAGCTCCAGTTGAGGACCCACAGGTAGACCTTTCCGGTGAGGTTCCTACTCAGACAGTCCCATTGGGACCAGCTCAGGTCCTAGAGGGGTTCATTGCTACCCCGGTGCTTCAGGATGCTCTAGTCCGCTTGGTGGGGCTTATGGAGAGCGTGGCTCAGACCGGTTTTCTTCCTACTGCACCAGCTGGTTCTCGGGCTGGGGGAGGGACCCAGACTCCTGTTATTCATACCCACAGTAGTTTGCCACTCAGTTTCAGGCTCCAGCACCCCAGACAGCTGGAGTAGCTCAGCCAGGTATTATGGCTTCGGCCGCCGAGGGTGCAGCTATGTCAGCAGATGCTCTATGGAGACTAGATCGGTTCACCAAGTTATTCACTACTACATTTGCTTGTGCACCATCAGAGGGTCCCAGGATTATTTAGATAGTTGTTATGAGGTTCTTCGGAACATGGGCGTTGTGGAGTCTAATGGAGTTGACTTTGCTACTTTTCGGTTGTCTGGCGCAGCCAAGACTTGGTGGAGAGACTATTGCCTGACCAGACCAGCTGGGTATGCACCGTTGACTTGTGCTCAGTTCTCCGAGCTATTCTTGGGGAAGTTTCTTCCCATTACTCAGCGATAGGATCTTCGGAGGCACTTTGAGCGCCTCCATCAGGGATCCATGTCTGTCACTCAGTACGAGACCAGGTTCATCACTCTAGCCAGGCATGCACTTATGATACTTCCCACTAATCGGGAAAGGGTTCGGAGATTTATTGAGTGTTTGGCCCAGCCTATCAGACTTCAGATGGTCAGGGAGACGGGTATTGATATCTCCTTTCAGGATGCAGCTGATGTGGCCAGACGCATTGAGATGGTATTATCCCAGGGTGGTGGTCAAGGGTCTGACAAGAGACCTCGTCATTTCGGCCGTTTCAGTGGTGCCTCATTTGGAGGCAGGGATTCATTTGGTAAAGGTCATCCCCCTAGGCCTTATCAATCATCACTCCAGGAATCCCGTAGCGCATCATCAGCTCCCATCAGTGCACTGCCGATTCAGAGTCTTCAGGGTAGTAATTCTAGTCGTCAGGGACAGTTCCAGGGTCAGTATTCTCAGCAGCCGAGGGCTTTCTACACTTGCGGTGGTATGGGGCATATTTCCAGGTTTTGCCCTCGAGGTTTTGCTGGTTCTCAGTATCAGGGTACCCGTACCATGGTTCCCGCATCAGGTGCACCCTCGCCCCCTCAGCCAGCTAGGGGTGGTCGTGGTGCCAGAGGTAGGGGTTAGCCCGTAGCAGGTAGACCCAGAGATGTTCAGGTTGGAGGGGCTCCGCCCCGTTGCTATGCTATTCCGTACAGGCCTGAGGCTGAGGCTTCTGACGCAGTTATCACAGGTACGGTATCAGTTTGCAGTCGAGATGCGTCGGTATTATTCGATCCGGGTTTTACTTTCTCTTATGTGTCTTCTTATTTTTCCCCTTATTTGAGCATGTCCCGTGATTCCCTGAGTGCTCATGTATATGTGTCTACCCCGGTGGGTGATTCTATTATTGTAGATCGAGTGTACCGTGCTTGCCTAGTAGTTATTGGTGGTATGGAGACTCAGGTTGATCTTTTGCTTCTGGATATGGTGGACTTTGACGTCATATTAAGGATGGATTGGCTATCCCCCTATCATGCTATTCTGGACTGTCATGCCAAGACAGTGACCTTGGCCTTGCTAGGTGTGCCTCGTTTGGTGTGGAGAGGGACTCCTAGCCATTCTTCCGGCAGAGTTATTTCTTATATGAAGGCTCAGTGTATGTTCGAGAAGGGTTGTTTGGCCTATTTGGCCTATGTTCGTGATTCTAGCGCTGAGGTTCCTTCTATGGAGTCTGTGCCTGTGGTTCGTGAGTTCCCAGAGGTTTTCCCTGCTGACCTGCGGGGTATGCCACCCGACAGGGATATTGACTTTTGTATCGAGGCGGCTAAGGGCACTCAGCCCATTTCTATTCTGCCATATCGTATGGCCCCGCCAGAGTTGAAGGAATTGAAGGATCAGTTGCAGGACTTGTTGGATAAAGGCTTCATTAGTCCTAGTGTTTCTCCTTGGGGTGCCCCAGTATTGTTCGTTAAGAAGAAAGATGGCTCAATGAGGATGTGTATCGACTACCGGCAGAAGAATAAGGTTACTATCAAGAACAAGTATCCTCTGCCGAGGATTGATGCTCTATTTGACCAACTTCAGGGTGCTACAGTGTTTTCGAATATAGACTTGAGATCTGGTTACCATCAGCTGAGGATTAGGGCGTCTGATGTACCTAAGACGGCCTTTTGCACCCGTTATGGGCATTATGAGTTCTTGGTGATGTCATTCGGGTTGACAAATTCCCCTTCTGCTTTTATGGAGTTGATGAACCAGGTGTTCAGGCCTTATTTGGACTCGTTCGTTATTGTTTTCATTGATGATATATTGATATACTCTCGCAGCCGAGAAGAGCATGAGCAGCACCTTAGAGTTATCCTCCAGACTCTGAGGGATAGTCAGTTGTATGCAAAATTTTCTAAGTGTCTGGTTGTGTTCGGTGGCTTTTTTTGGCCATGTTGTGTCGGTAGAGGGTATTCAAGTGGATTCCAAGAAGATTTCGGCAGTCAGAGATTGGCCTAGGCCCACGTCAGCTACAGAGATTCAGAGTTTCTTGGGTTTAGCAGGTTATTATCGCCGATTTGTGGAAGGCTTTTCATTTATCACAGCCCCGATGACCAGGTTGACCCAAAAGTGTGCCCAGTTCAGGTGGTCGGATGAGTGTGAGGCGAGCTTTCAGAAGCTCAAGACAACCTTGACCATGGCACCAGTGTTAGTTTTGCCCACAGGTTCAGGGTCGTACACCGTGTATTGTGATGCTTCATGGATTGGGCTTGGTGCAGTGTTGATGCAGGACGACAAAGTCATAGCCTATGCTTCTCGTCAGTTGAAGGTTCATGAGAAGAACTATCCAGTTCATGATCTGGAGCTTGCAGCTATTGTTCATGCCTTGAATATTTGGAGGCATTACTTGTATGGTGTGCCTTGTGAGGGTTTTACGGATCATAAGAGTTTACAGTATCTATTCAGGCAAAAGGAGATGAACATGAGGCAGAGAAGGTGGTTAGAGTTACTGAAGGATTATGATATTACTATTCTCTATCATTCGGGGAAGGCCTATGTGGTGGCCGATGCTTTGAGCTGGATGTCAGTTAGCATGGTTAGTCTTGCCTATTTATCAGTTGGAGAGCGACCTCTTGCTTTGGATGTTCAGGCGTTAGCCAACCGATTTGTGAGGTTGGAGGTTTCTGAGGGTGGCAGTGTTTTGGCCCATACCGTCGCTCGTTCTTCAATGTATGATCGTATTCGTGCCAGGCAGTATGATGATCGTTGTTTATGTGCTCTTAGAGATAAGGTTTGGCACGGACGTGCCAAACAGGTCACAGTTGATGCCGAGGGAGTTTTGAGGATGTAGGGTCGTATTTGTGTACCCGATGTGGATGGCGTTCATGACTTGATACTGCAGGAGGCCCATAGTTCCCAGTATTCCATTCATCCGGGCGCCGCAAAGATGTACCAGGATTTGTGGCAGCATTAATGGTGGCGGAGGATGAAGAAGGATATTGTAGCTTATGTAGCTCGGTGCTTGAACTATCAGCAGGTTAAGTACGAGCACCAGAGACTCGGTGGTTTGATGCAGCAGATTCAGCTTCCTGAGTGGAAGTGGGAGCGTATCACCATGGACTTTGTAGTTGGGCTCCCATGGACTCAGAGGATGTTTGATGCGGTTTGGGTTGTTATGGATAGGCTGACCAAGTCAGTGCACTTCATTCCGGTATCAGTTTCATATTCAGCGGAGAAGTTGGCAAAGATATATATGAGAGAGATTATTCGATTGCATGGTGTGCCCTTATCCATTATATCAGACAGAGGTACTCAGTTTACCTCCCATTTCTAGAGAGTTTTTCAGCGAGAGTTGGGTACACAGATTGAGCTGAGCATAGTATTTCATCCTCAGACGGACGAACAGTACGAGCGTACTATTCAGATCTTGGAGGATATATTTCGGGCTTGTGTTATTGATTTTGGTGGTTCATGGGACCAGTTCTTGCCTTTAGCTGAGTTTGCCTACAACAACAGCTATCAGTCGAGCATTCAGATGGATCCGTACGAGGCGTTGTATGGTATACGGTGTCTGTCTCCAGTCGGATGGTTTGAGCCAGGAGAGGCTAGGTTGTTAGGTTTCGAGTTAGTCCAGAATGCCTTTGACAAGGTGAAGATTATTCAGGATAGACTTTGTACAGCTCATTCCAGGCAGAAGAGTTATGTCGATCGTAAAGTTCGAGATTTGGCCTTTATGGTAGGAGACGGGGTATTTCTTCGAGTGTCGCCTATGAAGGGCGTGATGAGGTTCGGGAAGAAGGGCAAGTTGAGCCCTAGGTATATTGGTCCATTTGAGATTTTGGATAAGGTAGGAGGGGTGGCCTACGGGCTTGCCTCGCCGCCGAGTTTATCAGCCGTGCACCCGGTGTTTCATGTGTCTATGCTCCGGAGGTATATTGCGGATCCATCTCATGTACTTGATTTCAGCGGTGTCCAGTTGGACAGGTATTTATCGTATGAGGAGGAGCCGATAGCCATATTAGCCCGGCAGGTCCGTCAGTTGAGATCGAAGAGTTATCCTTCGGTTCGTGTTCAGTAGAGAGGTCAGCATGTTGAAGCAGCGACCTGGGAGTCCGACCCCGATATGCGGAGCCGATATCCCCACCTTTTCCCCGATTCAGGTACCTTTCTATGTCCGTTCGAGGACGAATGTTTGTTTTAGAGGTGGAGATTGTGATGACCCAAAAGGTCATCCTACGTAGATTTGATTATGACGGTGTTCTGAGGCCCCGAAAGCCTTCGTTAATCGCACCTCGATGTGCGTGCGCAGCTCGGGCGCGTAGCCGGAAAGTCTTTATGTGGAAACTTGATAAAGAGTTGAATTTATAATAATTAATTGATTAAAGTTGACTTTGGTCAACATTTTTGGTGAACAGACCCGGACCCGTGATATGGCGGTCCCGGAAGGTCCGTAGGAAAATATGGGAGTTGGGCATATGCTCGGAATCGAATTATGAGGTCCCAAATCTGAGAAATGAATTTTTAAAGAAAATTGCTTTCTGAAAATAATAAAGACTTTTGAAACTGAATTTTGACGTGAAATCTGTGTTACCGGGCACGTATTTGTGTTCTGGATCCCGGAACATGTTCTATATGCGTTATTTGAGTTATCGGTGAAATTTGGTAAGGAGAGGGCTTGATTTGACATGTTTCGGATCAGAAAGGGAAATTGAGAGTTAATGAAGTTTTGAGGATTTTCATGGAATTTGAAATTTTGTTTGGAACGTGATTTTATGTTATCAAGGACCAAATGTGATTCCGAGACCGGGAATAGTTCCGTATGGTCGTTTATAACTTGCCTACAAAATTTGATGTCATTCCGAGTCGTATAGGCCGGTCCAGCGCATTTTATAGAAATCTAGAGTTTGAAAGCCTTAAGTTATGAATTTAGGGGTTTTGGAATGTGATTTTGAGTTTTAGCGTTGTTCTGAGCGTTTCGTGGGCTTGAGTAAGTTTGTATAATGATTTGGGATTTGTTGGTATTTTTTGGACGGACGCTCGGGTGGGCCCAGGTGCCTCTCGGACCCTCGACAGGGCTAAAAACCAGCTAAAACAACTGTTGGTGCAGCTGTTGCTGGTGTGACCGTAGGTGCGGTTGCCCAGCCGCAGGTGCGGGACCGCTCCTGCGGTCCCAGCCTCGCAGGTGTGCATCTTCCGCAGGTGCGGACCATTTTCCACAAGAGCGGGACCGCAGGTGTGGCCCCCAACTTCGCTGGTGCGAACCAAGCTCCCCCGGCCATTTTTCGCAGGTGCAGCCACTTCCTCGCAGGTGCGGAAACCCCTGTAGGCAGACTATTTTTAAAGTGCCAAACTCGGGATTTCTTCATTCCTTTCATACCAAAAACCTCATTAGTGACTTGTGAGCTTGGGAGGAGCACACCACGACCTAGCTACTGTTAAGGTAAGTTAATTCTTTCCTAATACTAGTTTCATGCATGCGTAATTAATGGGATTACCTACTAAATTAGTGGAAAATCTAGAATTGGGTAGTGAATTTGGGGTTCTTGAGAAATTAGCGTATTGTCCGTTTAATGCTATGAATTCAAGTATAAACTTCATATTAATGATCCTTAGGCTATGGGTGAGTGATTGCTCTGAGAATTTTCGAGATTCGAGCATGCGAGCCCGGGGTCGAATTTTAGTATTTTTGGAAGAGGTATTGAGTCTTATTTGCTATGTGTAATTCATGTCCAACGTATAGGTGGGGTGACGAGTTCCTATAAGTTGTGGTCCAGCATGCCCGTAGGTCAAACGTGATGAATCCTACTGTGTTCTTAATACTCTGTGTACTATGAGTAATTGATGATTTAGAAGTGATACCTTGATGTTGTTGCATGACATGGAGAGTTATTGTGTTATTTGTTTCAGTTAAGGCTTTTACTGTTGATTTTGTATTTCTAATGCGAGGTTGGTTATAGTTGAGTCCCTTGCCGGGGCAATAGAATTTTATGGAGTATTTCCGTACGCTTGAGACTTCTCATTGTTGATTATCCCATTATATTGCTGACCGTTTATTATTTATCGCACGAGGGGACATGACGTGCTGATTGTTTATTATTTGTCACACGAGGGGACATGTCGTGTTGACCGTTTATTATTTATCGCACGAGGGGACATGCCGTGCTGATTGATTATTATTTATCACATGAGGGGACATGCCGCGTTGATTGTTATTGTTATCGCACGAGGGGACATGCCGTGTCGATGTGTTACTGTTTGATGCACGAGGGCACATTCCGTGCCGAGTGATTTGTGAGGTGATGCACGAGGGGACATGTCGTGCCTTGTGTTATTCATTATCTATTCTGAGGTGTTAAATTCGTTTTTTTACTGTTACATTTCAGTTGTTACCCTGTTCCACTATGCTAGTATTTGCTGCCTCTTTTTCCCCCAGCATGTTCTCCCCGTATTTGTTTTTACTTGCTTATTCCCGCCGATATCTTTCTTGTTATTGTATAGAATTGTGCAGGTACATATATTGTTGTCGGTCCTAGCCTCGTCACTACTTCGCCGAGGTTAGGCTTGGTACTTACTTAGTACATGGGGTCGGTTGTACTGATGCTACACTTGCACTTCTTTATGTTGTGCAGACTACGCAGCCGGACCCGGTGGTCACTGACGGTCGGAGCATTTCATCAGTTCATTCAGGGGACATCGAGGTAGACCCGCAGACATTCGTGGGACTTGGCGTCACCTTCTACCCTTCACTTTCAGCTCTGTCTTATTTATAGTTTCAAAGACAGTCATATGTACATATTTTCAGACCATTGTATTTAGTAATCTCATAGACAGTTCGTGAGTGTGTGACACTAGTTCTGGGTTGTATTTATGGGTTTTACTTCGTAGCTCGCCATATTATCTTTTTGTAATTCGTTTAACTTTCATATTGTTAATCATGGCTTCCCTTGCCATCCTGTAAATTTTAGTTGTTATGAGTTTTATTTAGTTCAAACATTGGCTTGTCTAGCGGGTTCAACGTTAGACGCAGTCATGGCCCGAAGGTGGGATTTCGGGTCGTGACATTTTAGGAAATATCCATGGACACTGGGCTACTTCACATGCAATCATGGATTCAATTTTCTCTTATCAATTTGAGCATATTAGCCATCTAAGAAATATCAAAAAAAATTATAGCACAAACAGTGAATTTCATTGATAAGATTTTTCCACAAGGCACAAAAAGATATAAAAGCACTGAACCATGAGCAAAAACGCAAAAAAAAAATCCCACTTGGGGCACTGGTTACAAACTGAACTAGGAAGCGTTTAAGACTGGGAAGGACCAGGTTGTTGGTTGTTGGCCTACTGTTTCAACATATCTTGAAGAATTCCCTCATTCTTCTCTTTCTCATTTGCAAGCTCAGAGTTGAGAGAGTCTCTCTCAGCCTCTACTTCAGCTAACCTAGTCTTCAACCATTCAATCTCAGCATCCTTAGCCTCACTCTCCTGCTCGAATTCTCTAACCTTGTTGTTCTTGGGTACTCTCTTGGATGAACCAAGTTCTTTGGGTGCAGTTTGGACTTGATAGTCACAATCAATCAAAGTTTCGGCCCCAAAGTAGTCTTTACTTGCGGAAACATCCCATTTATTAAGAGGTATCTTAAAGTCATCAAGCACAACAATGAGGATAACGCCATAGGGAATGGAATGAGTTTATGCCATAAACAGCCCTATGAAGGAGCTAGATTATATACCCTGGCCAGTTGATTTGCTTGCCACTATCCAGGCATTCCATAAGGACCAAGTATATGAAGGTAGCAATGTGCCTTCTCTCATACCTGGGCAGAACCACTTTTTTTACAAATTCAAAAAGCGCTTTGTGGGAAGGTCTCATTTCATTCTTATAAATAGCCTGAACTCCTGCTCCAAGTCAATATTAGCAAATTTCCTGGCAATGGCCAGTGTGGTAGTAAGATTTTCTAGGCTAGGCCACTTCAACTTGGTGTAGTCTTTATAACCCTCAGTTGATATACCTAGAATCTCCCCTTGATCTTTATCATCAAAACTACCTTCACTCCTTTCACTTCAATGTTGACCTTCCCATTTGTAATCTCACAGTTTGCAAAGAATTCCACAATTTCAGCCATGGCCAACCTTTCTACTAACTGAAGGACATGTCCTTTCAGCCTTGGATCTCCAATTTTTCTAGCGACAAAACCATCCCTTCTTCTTCAAAATCACTGGGAAGCCTCCCATTCAGAAATGTTCTTTTATGGAACTTTACCACTTTGTCTTTTGCTCATCAGTCTCCCTTTCTTTCACTATTTGAACTCTCCTTGCTTTCCTGGCAAACCTGATCCTCATGAACTTTTTGAACTCTCCTTGCTTTCATCAGTCTCCACTTTGTCCGTTTGGATAATTCAAAGTCCTCTGTCTTTACAGACTTTCTGGAGACTTCTTCTTAGAAGTATTTATCTTCTTGGCACAGGGAGTCACCACCTCCACTTCCTCTACCTGATCCTCATGAACTTTTTGGCGTTCTTCTGCTTGGCTAGCCTACAATTGGTCGTTCAATTTATTGGCATGTTCTCTACTGGCCACTATTTTCGTGCAAGCATATT
Organism: Nicotiana undulata; assembly: GCA_005239495.1. NCBI lineage: Eukaryota > Viridiplantae > Streptophyta > Magnoliopsida > Solanales > Solanaceae > Nicotiana > Nicotiana undulata. The sequence continues at coordinate 94,837 of ML277336.1, read as the reverse complement.
CACATGTTTTTTATCAGGGGTTTGGGTGGATGAAGGTGTGGGTGAAGGTTCTTTAGGTGGTGAAAAGAGGTTATTAGTATTCTTGGTTTTTTAAATTAAATTTTGCATGTATGCCAGGCTTACCTAGTCTTAGAGACTAGGTGCCATCACGACATCCTACGGAGGGAAATTGGTTAATGACAATTTGGTATCAGAGCTCTAGGTTCATATGTGTTACGAGTCACAAGCAAGTTTAGTAGAGTCTTGCAGATTGGTACGGAGATGTATATTCTTATCTTTGAGAGGCAATATAACTTTTAGGAAACATCACTTCTTTGATTCCTTATCGTGCGAATGTGTTGACTTGGAATTCAGAAACTTTGTCTTTCCATTCTCTCACAGATGGTTAGGACACGCACCGCTGGATCATCCAACGATCAGACACCCGCGCCCTCTACTAGAGTCGCAAGAGGCGAGGATCAAGGAAAAAGACAAGGAGAGGCACGTGGTGCAGCCATAGAAACTGCTCGAGATGCGACAAAGAAGCCGTTAGTAACTCCAGTTGGGGGGCAGGCACTTGAGGCACCTGGTTCTACCCCTTCACGTCAGGAGACCCTCGCACAGTTCTTGAGCAAGTTTGATACTCTAGCTCAGGCGCGGTTGATTACACTTTCACCAGCCACATCTCAGGCTAGGGAAGGAGCACATGCTCCCGTGGCCCGTACCCCAGAGCACCGGGTCCATGTTGACTAGGTCCCAGAGGTTGTACTAGTGCAGACGATTGCCCTAGTTTAGCCCGAGGTTAGGCCAACAACATCCGAGTAGGAGCAGCTCAAACTTGAAAGGTAAAAGAAGTACCATCCTCTTATTTTCAGCGGCCTAGCTACAAGGGATGTACAACTTTTTCTTGAGAAGTTCCATCGTATTCTTCGTACCATGGGTATAGTGGAGACGAGATGGGTATCTTTCACTACTTTCCATCTATCGGGACCAGTGTACCAGTAGTGGCCAGCTTATGAGGAGGGTAGCCTAGCTGAGGCATCTTCACTCATATGGGCTCAGTTTTCAGAGATGTTCCTGAGAGAGTTTGTTCCCCAGATCCTTCGAGATGCATGGTGCGTGGAGTTTGAGAAGCCACGAGAGGGAGGACAAGGAGGCCAAGAGGCTTACAGATTCTTGCGCATGTAGTGGTTCCCGTTCCCTAGTTGAAATCTTTCATGGTAGAGGATATGTGAGCCGTCCAGCTCATTCAGCACTTCCAGCTTCCAATGGTACTACGGCTAATCCCAAGCCTCATGTTACTCATTATGCACCGCCACTGTCTAGTGTACCTCCTACACGAGGTGCTTTTGGTGGTCAGTCTAGCCGACCAGGCTCGAGCAAGTTTCAGCTTCGACGTCCTCCAAGAGTTTGTTATTAGCATGGTGATACTCGTCACATGGCGAGGGACTGCCCTAGACTCAGGAGGGGTGCACCTCCGCAGACTGCTCATGCTCCACGTATTCCACAGGGTCCCCATACTTCTCAGGTCGTGGTTACTGCTCCAGTTTCCACTCCACCTACACAGCCAGCCAAGGATGGAGGTCAGGTGGGTAGGGTCGCCCTAAAAGGGGAGCCAGGCCATATGTTATGCTTTTCCGTGTAGGACGGAGGTGGTTGCACCAGACGCAGTAATCACAAGTATTGTTCTGCTCTATCATACAAATGCATCACTCTTGTTTTATCCAGGCTCCACTTATTCATATGTATCATCTTACTTTGCTCTGTATTTGGGTATATCTCATGATTCTTTGAGCTCTTTTGTTTATGTGTCCATGCGTGTGGGAGATTCTATTGTTATTGACCATGTGTATCGCTTGTGTTTAGTTGTTATTGGTGGTTTTGAGACCAGAGTAGATCTATTGTTTCTCAGTATGGTAGACTTTGATGTTATTTTGGGCATGGTAGGGTTGTCACCCTATCATGTTATTCTTGATTGTCACTCCAAGACTTTGATGTTGGCTATGCCAAGTTTACCGTTGTTGGTGTGGTGGGGTACTTTGGATTATGTTTCTAGCACCGTTGTGTCCTTCCTTAAGGTAGAGCAGATGATTGGGAAGGAGTGTGATGCATATATAGCCTTTGTGAGAGATGTCACTGTGGATACTCCTACCGTTGAATCTGTCCCGATAGTGACTGACTATCCAAATGTATTTTCGGCGGATCTTCCAGGCATGCTGCCTAATAGGGATATCGATTTTAGTATTGACTTGTTGCCGGGAACTCAACCCATTTCTATTCCACAATATCATATGGCCCTAGCAAGGTTGAAGGAGTTAAAGGAGCCGTTCAAGAGTTGCTTGATAAGGCTTTCATTCGGCCCAGTATGTCACCTTGGGGTGCTCCGGTCTTGTTTTTAAAGAAGAAGGATGGTTCTATGCACATGTGTATTGATTATCGGCAGTTGAACAAGGTCATAATGAAGAAACTATATCCATCTCCACGCATTGATGACCTATTTGATCAGCTACAGGGTGCCAACGTGTTCAAAAAGATTGATTTGTGGTCAGTCTATCATCAGCTAAAGATTCGGGATCTGGATATTCTGATGATTGCCTTTAGGACTCGGTATGGTCACTAATATTCCTTGTAATGTCATTCGTGCTGACCAATGCCCCAGCAACATACATGCACTTGATGAACAGTGTATTCCAGCACTATTTTGTTCATTCGTCATTATCTATATTGACGACATCTTGGAGTACTCATGGAGCCGAGAGGATCATGAGCATCACCTAAGGATGGTGCTCCAGACCATGAGAGAAAAGAAGTTCTATGCAAAATTTTCAAAGTGTGAATTCTGGCTTGATTCGGTGGCTTTTTTGGGTCATGTGGTGTCGAGTGAGGGGATAAAGATAGATCCGAAGAAGATTGAGGCAGTGCAAAATTGGCCCAGACTGTCGTTAGCTACTAAGAATCGGAGTTTTCTTGATTTGGTAGGGTATACCGTTGTTTCATAGAGAGTTTCTCATCTATTGTTGCGCATATGAAAGGATTGACCTAGAATGGTGCTCTATTCAAATGGACGGAAGAGTGTGAGGAGAGATCTCAGAAGCTCAAGACTGCTTTGACTACAGCCCCAGTGTTGGTGTTGCCTACGGGTTCAGGGACTTACACCGTGTACTGTGATGCGTCATATGTTGGCCTCGGCGCGATGATGATGCGAGGCGGTAGGGTGATAAAGTGTCTAGATAGCTGAAGTTTCATGAGAAGAATTACCTTGTCCATAACCTAGAATTAGTAGCTATTGTTCAAGACTTGATAATTTGGTGGCACTATTTGTACGGTGTCCCTTGTGAGGTCTATAACCACCACCGGAGCCTACAACATATGTTCAAATAGAAAGATCTTAATTTGCGGCATCAGAGATGGTTGGAGTTGCTTAAGTATTATGATATCATTATTCTATATCATCCCAGGATGGTCAATGTGGTGGTTGGTGCCTTGAGTCAAAAGATGGAGAGCTTGGGCAATTTAGCATATATACCGGTAGCAGAGAGGCCATTAGCATTGGATCTCTAGGCATTGGCCAACCAATTTATTAGATTGAATATTTCAGAGCTGAGTCGAGTTCTGGCTTGCATGGTTTCTCGGTCATCTCTATATGATCGCATCAAATAGTGTCAATATGATGATCCCCATTTGCTTTTCCTTAAGGACACGGTTCAGTACGGCGATGCCACGAAGGTTTCTATCGGAGATGAAGGTGTGATGTGGATGAAGGGCTAGTTTTGTGTGCTCAATATTGATGGTTTGCGTGAGTTGATTCTTCAATAGGCCCATAGTTTAGAGTACTCCATTGATTTGAGTTCCACTTAGATGTATCAGGATTTGATGCATCACTATTGGTGAAGGAGAATGAAGAAAGACATAGCGGAGTATGTAGCTTGGGGCCTAAATTGTCAGAAGGTGAAGTATGAGCACCAGAGGCCAGGTGGGTTGCTTCAAAGGCTTGTGATTCCCAAGTGGAAATCATGCATTTCGTTGTTGGGCTTCCATGGACTCCGAAAAAAATCTGACATAGTATGGGTGATTGGGATAGGTTGACCAAGTCGGCTCATTTCATTTTGGTAGTGACTACATATTCTTTAGAGTAGTTCGCTCAAGTCTATATTCGCGAGATCGTCCGACTTCATTGCGTGTTGATATCCACCATCTCTGACTGAGGTACGCAGCTTACATCGTGATACTGGAGGGCCATACAGCGTGATATAGGCACACGGGCAGAATTGAGTATAGTATTCCACCCTCAAACGGACGGACGGTCCGAGCGCATTATTTAGATATTGGGGGATATGCTTCGTGCCTATGTTATGGAGTTTGCGGGTTCTTGGGATCAGTTCTTGCTGTTTGCGGAGTTTTCCTTCAAGAAAAACTACTAATCGAGTAACTAGATGGCTTCTTATGAGGCCCTATATGGGAGACGGTATCGCTCACCAGTTGGTTGGTTTGAGCCGAAAGGCTAAGTTATTAAGCAGGGATTTGGTTCAAGATGCCTCAGAGAAGGTCAAGTTGATCAAGGATCGTCTTCGTACAGCCATATCTTGGCAAAAGAGTTATGCGGACCGGAAGGTTCGCGATATCGTATTCATGGTTAAAGAGCGAGTCATGCTCTGGGTTTCACCCATGAAGGGTGTTATGAGGTTTGGAAGGAAGATCAAGGTGATCCTTAGGTATATCGGACCTTTTGATATTCTTGAGAGGATTGGTGAGGTGGCCTACAAGCTTGCATTGCCACCTAGTCTAGTTATAGTTAATCCGGTATTCCATGTTGCTATGATCCAAAGTATCACGGGATCCCTACCATGTGTCGGATTCCAATTCCGGATGTTAGAATAGGTTTGTCATGTCATTTATGACTTGTGCACAAAATTTGAGATCAAACGGAGTTGTGTTGGTATAAATCGACGTTTGTTTTGAAAGTTGGATGTTTATAGTTTTATTAAGATTGAATTGGGTTGCGATTCATATGATCGATTTTGTTTGATGTGATTTCAAGCCTCGAGTAGGTCCGATATGTGTTTTGGAACTTATTGGTATATTCAAACGGGGTCACGAGGGCCCCGGATGTGAATCAGATTGAAATCGGGATGACTTTGGACTTAGTTGTTTGATGAAGGACTGTTGTTCTGGTGTTATCGCACCCGCGGTAGCAATGGCTGCATGTGCGGACTCGCTGATGTGAGTGAAAAATCACAGAAGCGGAAAGGGCTAGACTAGTCCAGGGTCGCATGCGCAGACGTCTGGGCATAGAGATCCGCAAGCGCGACATTGCTTCTGTAGAAACGGAACTGGGAGGGACTTGTGAAGAACCGCATGTGAGGTCGAATGTCCGCAGAAGCGGGCTCATACAAGCGAGAAATTGTTCGCCGAAGTGAAGGGGGCTGGGCCTAAGTTAGGACCGCACCTGTGATGGAATTTCCGCAGGTGCGGAGCCGGAGATGTGGCTGAGGGCTCACAGATGCGAGATTGTTGGGCAGAAAAGAGCTAGAGGCGAGGGTTCACTTCATTCTTCATATTTTGACCTAGAGAGCTCGGTTTGTGGCAATATTTTTAAGGATTTTTAAGGAAATCATCAAAGTAAGTGATTCTAACTCGAATTTGGCTATTATACATGAATCCTTGTTATTTTCGTCATTTAATTAGTGATTTCACTTGGAAAATTTGGGGAAATAATGTGAAACTTCATAGATCAGATTTTGGGGATTTATAAGGCAATTTGAGGTCAGATTTGAGTAATTTTAGTATGGTTGGACTCGTTATCGAATGGTTGTTCGGAGTTTGTAAGTTTGGTCGGGTTCTGAGACGCGAGCTTGGGGTAGAGTCTTTAGTTGACTTTTTGTTTGTCTTTAAAGATTGCAACTTTATTGTTCGGGATAGTTTCCTAAGGTTTGTATTTATAGTATGAAGTTATTTTGGCTACATTCGATCCGTTCTGAGTTGGATAATCGCAGAAAGTGCTTACTAATGGATTGAGTTAGCGTGTTTTGAGATAAGTGTCTTGCCTAAATTTGTGTGGGAGAATTACCCCTTCGAATTGGTGTTGGTTTTTGTTAATTGTGGTATGTGGAAGCCATGTACACAAGGTGACGAATGTGTACACGGGCTAAATGTTGTAATTTAACGGTTTTAGCTATGTTGATTCCTTTCATGCCGTTAATTGAGTTTCCATAACATGTTATATCCATCATCATTAGTCTATCATCACATGATTTACTTGACATTGTTAATAATTGTCTTATCTCTTACTTTCTAATTGCCTTTACATGCTTAATTGAAGTTATTGTTCTCTCAATCCCGTATTCATTATTTAATCATTGAGTTCATTCACTTGTAGTTGTTATTTCTTGGATATCTTATTGTTAAATATTGGCGTTGAAGTTATAAAGGTCGTGATTCACATGAGGCAAAGTTGTAAATTTGTTGAAATAACATTCTTGTTGATTCACTTTCGGTTTCTATTGTTGACACTTTTGTACATATTATGGTTGAGCCATGGGCTATTAATTGTGAAAATACTATTATTGTTGATTTCTTTGACAAGTTGTGGTATTGGTCGCTTGAGGTGCGATTTGTGATATGTTGTGATATTGATACACATGTGGTGGTATAAGGATTGGGGTTGAAAATCATGCGGTGAGATAAGGTGGGCTTGATACGCGTGTTGCTAGTATGGAAACTACTTGAAGCCGCACAATGTGATAAGGTGGGATAAAAGTGCGTAGCTATTTCGGGAAAATGAATTTGAAAACTAAATGCAAGGCTCCCATGGTGATGCAAGGAAATATTTTGATTTGATTGTGAATGAGACTATGAGGCGGTACCTCGGTAGTGATTCTTGTTGATTTATTTCCTTTACATCGCTTGTGATTTGGTTGCATCATTCCCTTGACATTCTTATTATGGGTTTTCTTCCGTCATGACTTAATTGCCTTAGTCTCAGTGTAGTTATTCTTGTTATATATCTTCTTTGCATCATTTCCCTTGTTTTCATTATCATACTATACTATGTCTATCCAGTCTCTTTATTTATTCAGTAGATGTCTTGACCCGACGTCGTCACTACTGTACCGAGGTTAGGCTTGTATTTACTGAGCATCGTTGTGGTCTACTCATACTATGCTTCTGCACATCGTTTTGTGCAGATCCAGGTACTTCATACCAGTCTAGGCACCAGTGAGCCGAGCTTGAATCAGAGACTTCAAGGTATACCTGTCGGCATCCGCAACCTTTGGAGTCACACTCTATCTAGTTCTATTTCATTTTCCTTTTTATAGATATTGTTGTATAAGGATGTTCAATATGCTCTTGTAGAGCTTGTGACTCTGCATCATCAGATTTTGGGAGTTTTGTTCAATTGAGTTGCGGAGTCCTTTTTATGATAGCTATTGGTTAAATTTAAAGTTTTATCATTATCGAAATTTAATTATGCATGTATTCTAGGCTTACCTAGTCTATGTGCCATAATAAAATCCTACGGAGGGAAATTGGGGTCGTGACACTAGAGCACCCGCCAGAGTAGCAGTTGAGGAGTCGCCAATAGCTCCGGTTGGGGGACAAGCACCAGAGGCTCCTGTTGTTACCCCCGTATTTCAAGAGACCTTGGCGCAGTTCCGGAGCATGTTTGGTATATTGGATCAGACGGGATAGATCCAAGTTGCACCAGCTACATCATAGAGTGGGAGAGGATCTTAGACCCCCGGCGCCCAAACTCCAGAGCAGCAGGTTCAAATTAGTCAGGTTCCGGGTGTTATGTCGGTATAACCTCTTATTCTGGTTCCTCCACAAGCCAGGGGCATTAGAGGATAAGCAGACGAGGATTGAGAGGTCAAGAAGTATGGTCCACCTACTTTCAGTGGCACAGCTACTAAGGATGCACAAGGTTTTCTAGAGAAGTGCCAATATAATCTCCGCACCGTGGGTATTGTGGAGGTGAGTGGAGTTAGTTTTACTACATTTCAACTGTCAGGAGAAATGTATCAATGGTGGAAGGCTTATGAGGAGGAGGCCAGCTGATGCAGCACCACTCACTTGGACTCAGTTTTTAGAGATGTTGTTGAGGGAGTTTGTTCCGCATACCCTCAGGGATGCGTGGCGCATAGAGTTCGAATAGTTGCATTAGGGCACTATGATGGTGTGAGATTATCACATAAGGTTCAGTGAGTTATCCCGTCATGCACCTACCTTGGTTCCTACAGTATTGAGGGGCTCAGTTGCAGTCTTAGATTCAGCATGGCTCGGGAGTTGGAAACCGGTACTTCATTTCAGCAGGTTGTGGAAATTGCCAAGAAGTTAGAGCATATTTGGGGTGATGAGAGGGAGGATAATGAGGCTAAGAGGTCTCGATGTTCTGAGGATTCAGTGGATTATACTCTTTAGCTATGACCCATCAAGGCGGAGGCTCAGGCTGTTGGACAGTCCAGTCCATACTTCAGACTACTCGTGGTGCTCTAGTTAGTCAGGGACCTCAGGGTACTTATATGGGGCAGTCATCGTTTTGTGAACCACCTGCACGGGGTTCCTACTACGGTTATTCCAATTATCTAGCGCAGACACAGTACCAGCAACCATGCCCGTAAAGGGTTTGTTATGAGTATGACGATACTAGTCACATCATGAGAGATTGTCCCAGACTTTGGAGAGGTGTATTTAATCAGTGCACTAAAGCTATAGGCCCCAGTCTAGTTGCTACTCCACCTGCACAGCTAGCTAGGGTTGGAGGACAGGAGGGTAGAGGGTGCCCTAGATGGGGAGGCCCGGGCCGTTGATATGCTTTCCATGGTAGGGTTGAGGTCTCTGCACCAAATGGTGTTGTTACAGGTATGGTTTTGGGTTTTCATACAGGAGCATCACTCTTATTTTGATCAGGCCCTATTTATCAGATTGAGTCCTCCTATCTTGTTTCACATATGGGTGTGTTTCATGATTCTTGTACTCTACTTATGTGTTTACCGTTGTTGGGAGATTCTATAGCGGTAGCCCATATCTATCGTTATGTTTTGTTCACCATTGAGAGTTATGAGACTAGGATGAATTTTCTGTTACTCATTACGGTAGGTTTTGATGTGATTTTTAGATGGTTTGGTTACAATTTGTGATTAAGGTGCTCTACTAGTATGGGAAATCTGTAATGTGTTGTGATTATGTTTTGCGGAATTGAGTTAATGGAAGGTTTCAGTTGCTGCGATGTGTCTTCTACTTGTGATTCAGAGTTGAGGATGGGATCCTTGCGTTTTCATGTGGTTTGATATGTTTGAACCGGGCTACGTGCCGCGGTGGAGTTTTATTAGGATGATATCCTTGTGATTAGTTCAAATGTTTTGATTCTCCCTTATGGGATGGATTTGTAGTATGGTACTGATAGGGAGTTATGCTTGTTGGACTTGTTTGATAGTTCTATCATGTGTTTCTCTTTCCATATTCAGTCATATTCGCATTGTCCTTATTGGGTTTATCTTGCGAGGTGTGTGCCCAGGTGGCGTTGGGTTTGACATGTTGATTTGAGTGAAGGGTTATGAGATCTTCATGTTTCTTGCATCTATCACGACCCAAAATCCAACTAGTCGTGATGGCACCTAACCCAACCAGCTAGGTAAGCCAATTAAAAATTACACAATCCAAATATGACTAATGAGAAATAAATGATGAAATAATTGAATCTTTTATACAACCCAATAACTGGTGGTACAAGTCACGAACTTCTAAGACTTAGAATTTATAAAGTTGGTATGAAATAAGTACATCATATGTTCGAAATAAACATAAACAGAATTATAAATCTAAAGCTACCAAGAACAAGAGGCAGTTATAGTCGGAACGCAGGTACATCTTCAATGCCAGCTCCCGCCATACACAGCAAATCAGCTCCAAGATCTGCAGTAAGGTGCAGAAGTGTAGTATGAGTACAGTCGATCCCATGTACGCAATAAGTATACTAACTAACCTCGGTGAAGAAGCAAGAACTATAAATGATACCTTACCAACACATGTACAGTTCATAAGTTTAACAAGTATAGAGCAGATGTATGATCGAATCAGGAAATTCTCAAATAAAATCGCTTTGATGCTCAAAATGCTTTGTTTTTACAGTGTTATACTAGGTCAACAATCCAACATATAAAGAAGATATGCAAGTAAATCAGCTAATCAGTCAAGGAAATTGTGAGTAAAGATGAAATTAATAACCAGATATCAGTATGTTCTGGTGCGCAACCCGATCCAATAACAATAAGCCAATAAGGCATGATACGACGTGTAACCCAATCCAAATATAGTAACCAATTCTCCCAGAGCTCACATTAACCAGAAACTCATCGGTTTTCACAATCCGCATGTACATCATCAAGAGAGAAACATGAAAGGTTACCCAAGGGGGATGGACCCTTATCCACACGCAAGCACGACCAAATCAACGTGTTATCCGCCCGGTGTAGTCACATGCTCAATATCATAATCTGCACGGTGTGCGCATAGGCTCAAGGTGATATATCCGCTTGACGTAGTCATATGCTATATCACAATTCGCCCGGCATAGTGACATGCATATCAACAAAACCCACCGGGTATGGTCACAAGTATAACAACATAATCCGCTCGGCGTGGTCACATGCATATCAAAACAATCCACCTGGCCTGGTCATAGGCATAACAACACAATCCATCTGGTGTGGTCAAAGGAATATCAACATAATCTTCCCGACGTGGTCACGTGCATAACAACATAATCCGCCCACGTGGTCATAGGCATATCGACACAATTTGCTCGGCATGGTCACATGCATAACAACATAATTCGTCCAACACGGTCACAGGCATATCAACATAATTCGCCCGGCGTGGTTACAGACATCCAATCCAAATCATATAACACAGAAGCAAGTATACAAGAACACGTGTATATGATGAATTAACATCAGATTTCATGCTCCTGGACTGGTATAATAACATGCTAAAGTGTAGCCTTGTGCAAAGTGTGCAATCATAGCTCAAATCAATAATTTCATCACAGAAATAGCAATTACCAAGTTTTATTCGGGGAATTAGCCTCTTCGTAACCTCAAACATGGCTCAAATAAGTCACAACAATGTTACAATTATGAGAAACATTATATCTTAATTCTTAACAATCAAGTCTAGGCATATCATAGCTAAGCACTACCCCGGCATGGATAAATACCCAGGTGCTCGCACATGGGCTCAAACTTTACACATATGTGCACCCATAGCACGTAGTTATCACAAATAATTTAGGCAACTTGTGCCTTAACCAAGTTTAGATAAGATATTTACCTCAAACAAGCCAAAGCAAATACTAAGCAAGCCAAGCGACACTCTAGAAATGCCATCCCGCGTGTATCAACCTTCAAACGACTCAAAACTAGCCAAAATCAACTCAAAAATATCAAATAATGCCATAGGAGACAAACCCAATCGATAAATCTCGAATATCTAATCAATTACTCAAAGTCAAAAAAAAAGACAAAACCCAGGCCCGCACCCCGGAACCCGGCAAAATTCAACAATTCCGAAAAATCATTCGAATATGAGTCCAACCATACTTATTTCACTCAATTTTACTCTGAATCTATGTTCAAACCCCAGTAATTCACTCTAGGAAAGTTTAGGTAAAACCCCCCAAATTCTCTTTCAACATCACCAGTTAATCACCAAAATCGAGGATGGAATCACGAAATATAATCAAAACCAAGTAGAAAATACTTCGCCAATCCACGTGGTGAAAATCCTCTCAAAAATTTCCCAAATCCGAGCTCTCCGGCTCAAAATATGAATATATGAACAAACCCTCGAATTATATAACTTCTGCCCAGCATTTTCGCATCTACAAAATATTAGACTTTTATGCGGCGTTGCTTTTGCAACACTTCCTATGCTTCTGCAGAAATCACATAATGCCCAACCTTTTGCACTTGTGGACCAAATTTCGCTTCTGCAAAAAACACAACCAAGCAGCCTATACTCTCCTGCGCAATTGATCCCGCTTCTGAGCACACGCAGGTGTGCTTCACACTATGCAACTGCGATGGTCTCCCTAGCCTAGCCTTATTTGCAGGTGCGTCAATGACCTTGCTTCTGCGACCACCGTACCTGCGTAAAACAAACTGCATGTGCGCAACATCAGTACTAGCAGATACTAGAAACCTCACATGAAGGGGAAAATGGTCTGAAACTCACTCGAGCCCCTCGGGACCCTGTCCGAACATACCCACAAGTTCTAAAACATAGCACTGACCTACTATACGACTCAAATCACACATAACAACATCAAAATCATGAATCGTACCACAAATCAAACTTGATGAACTTTCGAACTTTCAACTTTCAAAACTCGTGCTGAGTCATACCAAATCAACTCGGAATAACATAAATTTTGCACAAAAGTTCCATATGACATAACAAACCTATTCCAATTCCCCAAAAAAACAACTCAAACTCGATATCTCAAATTCAATTCTCGGTCAAACTTATGAACATTCCAAACCTTCAAATTTCCAACATTCCGCAAATAGTGTCAAAACCCTCTAGAAACATCCAAATACAAATTTGGGCATACGCCTAAGTCCAAAATAACCATCTGGACCTAATGGAGCCATCAGAACTCCAATCAAGGTTAAATACAGAAAAGACAAACTTGGTCAACTCTTCCAATTCAAAACTTCATAGTTGAGAATCGTTCCCCCCAAATCAATCTCAAATAAATTTAAAACCAAAACTGATGATTCACACAAGTCATAATACATCATACAAAGTTACTCATGTCCTCAAACCATCAAACAAAATGCAAATGCTCAAAATGACAAGTTGGGTCATTACATCATCGTTGTCAGTGTTGTGATGATTTGGAACAGGGTTCTAGCTATTATGTCATAATTTACCGATGTTAGATTAAATTATAGGAAACTATTGTGGTTAGAGTTGTTGTTAAGGGCATGTGTGTTATGTGTTACGTCGTGTAGTTATACCTTGCGGGTTTATGCATGAGTTGTTGCTGCTGGTTAAGGTTGATACAGTATGTTAATTTGGGAATTGGGTCTTTGGGGGATGATATTATGTTGAGAATTTTGTTCTAAAGCTTATCAATGTGAGTGCAAGGAATACTTTTCAGCTGAAATGGTATTGTCGGGCTTATGTGAATTGGGGTGATGTGGGATCCCCCACGAGTATATATATGGTGAGTTTATTCTATAATTCCACGACTTCATAATGGTTCTTGGCACGTTCGAGGATGAATGTTTGTTTAAGAAAGGGAGAATGTAATGACCCGACCAGTCGTTTTGAGATTTAGCGTTTCGCTTGGTGGTTTAAGGTCTCAAGCAGTTTCGTATTGTGTATTATCACTTGCGTGTATGATCGGTTTCGATTTTGTGCGTTTCGGAGTTGACATGGAAGAATGGTTCTCATTTTAGAAGGTTAAGTGGTAGGAGTTGCTCAGAGTTTGACTTTCATATAGATGACTCCGGAATGGTGTTTCGATAATTTTAATAGGTTAGTATGGTAATTTTTGACTTAGGCGTATGTCCGGATTTGGATTCGGAGGTCCGTAGGTTGATTTGATGCATTTTGGCGAAAGTTGGAAAATTGAAAGTTTTGAAAGGTTGTGAGGTTTGACTGGGAGTTAACTTTGTTAATATCATATTCGTATTTCGATTCTGATAGTTGGTATAGCTCTATTGTGTCATTTGGGACTTACATACAAAATTTGAAGTCATTTCGGATTGATTTGATATGATTCGGTGCGAGTAGTAGACCTTGAAAGTTTATTAGTTCATTCGACTTGTATTGAGGTTCAATTCGTAGCTTTGATGTTGTTTGATGTGATTTGAGGACTTGCACAGGTCCGCATTATGTTATGGAACTTGTTGGTATGCCCGGACAGGGTCCCGGGAGCCTCGGGTGTGTTTCGGATGGGCTTCGGGCCATTTCGGCAAGTTTTAGAGTTGCTGGTTTTCTAATGCTTCAGGTACTCTACGCGATCGCGGGGATGCGGTCGCTTCGCGATGTGCTATGGGAGATAGGTGTGATTCTACTTTCCGTTCTAATATGTGATACCACGTTCGCGATGCTTGAGTTGTTTGTCAGTCGCATTTGCATCTTGAAGTTCGCACTCGCGTAGTATTGTGGAAAGAGGCACGCTCGTTGTCCTACGAGTTAGGTGTTGCGCGTTCGCTCTTGCTTGGTTTGCTGGCCTTCGCAATCGCATTGTTACTTCCGCGATCGCGATGTATAATATTTGGGCAGAATATTAAAGTACTATATTTCGAGGGTTTTGTTATTTTCACCACTTTTTGAGTTAGAGAGCTCGGATTGGGAAGATTTTCATGTTTTGGATTTGGGTAAGTATTCTCGACCCGGATTTGATAATATTTCATGATTTTATCTTTTCTTTTATCATTAAATTAGTGATTTGAATTGGAGAAATTGAGGATTTTTGTAAGAATTTTCTAAAATGTAAAATGAAGATTTGATGGACAATTTGATGTCGAAATTGGATAACTGAATGGGTGTCCGAATTTTGTGAGGTTTGTCAGGTTCCGAGGTGCGGGTTCAATGTTTACTTTTAGGTTGACTTTATAGTTTTCAGTAAAGATCGAAACGTTATTATCCAGAATTGTTTCCTATGATTTTTATTTATGATATCAAGTTATTTTGGCTAGATTCGAACCGTCCGGAGGTTGTTTTACACAAGAAGGTCATTTTAGAGTATTAATTTAGCTTCTTTGAGGTAAGTATCTTGCCTAACTTTATGTGGAGGAGTTACCCATTAGGATTTGGGATTTGTTATATTATTTAAATAATATAAAAGACCTGTATGCAAAGTGACGAGTGCGTACTCATACTTATATGTGGAAATTGACCGATTTGGCCTCTTAGACTTCTTTCATGTATTTATGTGAAGTTGTTAGCACATGTTATACTTTTTGTTTGTCAAGTTGCTCTCACATGCTTTATTTGAAATTGTTAGCACATTGTCACATCTTTTACTTGTTAAGTTTGCTCTTATAAGCTTTATTTGAATTATTTACTCTTTTATTATTATGTGATTTCCTTTATTGTGGAATTATTCCTAATCAAAATTCTTGTCACATGATATCCTCTCGTTTCCAGGTTATTCTCATGCATTTAGATGTAGTTGCTAGTTCATGCCATCTCTTTCATTGTTAACTTATGTTATATACTAGAATTTGAAGTTTTTCATTTCATTGAAATACCTTCTTTATTGAGTTTATTCTTAAGCAAAAATTTTAAAGTAGAAGTTATTGAAAGACATTAACCTGTTTTTAGTTGAAGATGTTGGTTAATGGATCATTGTTGATTGTTGATTGTTGTTATGCGGAGCATAAGGGTGGCATCATATACGAAGTGATACGGGTGGTTGTAGGAGTGATACAGGTGACTAATGATAATGTCAAGGCGAGTGATACGGGTGACTATTATGTTAATTTCTGGGTGGAGCGATAAGGGTGGCTATTATGATTGTTATCAATACGGAGAGATAAGGGTGACTATGTCAGGGATGATATGTGATGCCATAGGGTCATAATGTTGATGATATTCGTGAGATGGTGTGATTTTTCTTGTGTGTATCATACACCTTATGTGACTTGTTGTGTTGCTTTTAATGTGCTACTCGATGTCTTTGATATTACTTGTTGACTTGTACCGCGATGGTACACTTGTACAAGCATACACCATAGCATGTCACTATTACCAGCTCAGGAGTATGAAACTTGACATTCATTGATCACGCCGATGTATTTTTGTATTATCTGCTTCCATTATGATATTGAGCCTATGACTACGCCGGACTGATTGCGATTTTGAGTCTGTGATCATTTCGGGCGAATTGAGATATTGACACATGAGTTGTCCGTGCAGTTGTGATTAATAATATGGGCACAAGGGGCTATGAGCATATGATTCGTGGTTTGAGACTCGTGACTTGTATTTATGAGATGAAGTATCTTGGAGTAATTCTATTGTGAAACTTGTGTTAGAACGATTTGAATATTCGTTTGTCATTATTTTTCCTTATTTGGTTTCACTGGTACTTTAACGGTGTTCTTATTACTTTAATGTTTATGTCACATGTTGATTCTTGTTACCGTTTATTGATTCATGCTTTCATTATTAGCTTTATACTTCTATATTGCACAGGTTATTTTGACTAGTAGGTGTCTTGATACCTCATCCCTACTCCACCGAGAGTAGTCTTGATACTTATTGGGTACGTACCATGGTATACTCATGTTACTCTTCTGTACCTTTTTGTGCACATCCAGGTATTGGAGATATTTGACTCAGACAGAGTTAGCTTCTTGGTTGCGAGTATTCAAGGTAGAGTTGTCTGGTCGCAACAGTCCCTTGGAGTCCTTTCCCTTTTTATTGTACTGTCAGCTTGTTATCCAGACATTATTGTATATTGATTTTTGAGATCTTTCTATGTATTTAGCTAGAGTTTGTGACTCTGTATTACCTAGTCGTGGGAGGTTTGTTGTGATTATAACCGCGTAGGCTTATTCCGCCTTTATTTCGGTTATTAAACTCTATTTTAAAATATCATTGTTAAACTGGCTTGATTGTTGTAAGTAATCGACATACCTAGTCTTAGAGACTAGGTTCCATCACAACGCCTAAGGCAGAGTTTTGGATCGTGACAAGAAAATAAAATGAAATTTGTACAGTGATAATGACTAACTTATCCTATTTATAACTACTCAACTCTTTAGCCAACTTACTAATGACACATCTAATCCTAACTAACTGAATTTAAGTTAACTTCCAGCAGAGAATGGAGTCATATTGAAATAACCCTAGTGCAATGGAGTAAGATTGGAAGAAGCCTAGTGCATCTCTCCTCACTCTCTCTCTCTCTCTGTCATTTGTTTCCTTTAGGCCTAAAATAACCAGGTCTCTTATTTTTATACGATGGGTTTAATGAGTTAATGAGGTTTTAAAAATAAAACGGGTCATTTTATTAATCTAGTGGACTTCTGTTAGATTGAGGGCATTCTTAAAAAGTTTGCTAATGTTGAGGGTAGATTTAGCCTCACGGAATAATAGAGGATAAATGTGAATATATAATATTTTAAACTGGAGGGAGAAATTTGGCTCATTTCTCTAAAAAAAAGGAGCTAAGATTCCAAAATTAAACTATTAATCTAGCATTTTTTTATGTGCAATTTAGTAAAGTAAACGACTGAAGCAAAAAATAAGTGGGTTGAAGCTAGTATTTTAAAAGATGAAGGTCCAAGGTAGACAACAACACCATAGATACAACCTCAAGCATCGTGATGTTTTTATTTTTGACATTTTCAAATAAAAAATTAGAATAGGTAAAAGTATATATAAAAAAAAATTGCATGAAAACTTATATTAACAAAGTATGCTAGACATAATAATATAGGAACAAAAACAATTTACAAAGCCACCAGAATATGATCTATAAACCAAAAACATATTAAAATATAAGTTTATGTATATAGTTAAGAAAAGAATTTTATAAAGCATTTTGGAGTGCATGGACACAATGAAAAGCTTAAAACATAGACGACATTTTCTTGAACATAATTTATAGAGAATTCAATTTGAAGTTGGAAAATATATTTGGAAGTTACTCTAAGCAATTCTCAACATTACATTTTACATTCATTGAAAAGTTGGGTGAAAAGGGTGCAATAGTGAGAACTGGGCATGTTAGGGGCAGAGAAAGAGCGTTGGAACTAAATTAGCATAGAACACACTGACTTTCAGGCTGGGGATAGGAGAGGCCGCTCCCAATATTTTTAAAGATTTCTTTTTTGTTTTATAGGTTACTTAATTTAAACATAGAGGTGTTAAGATTTTTTAACTTATAAGTTGAGATCAAATCAGTTTATGAATACTCTTTGTTTGGCTATAAAATGTTTATTATAAGCCAAAAATTACAAAAATTGCTTAGAAATACTTTTGACTTGATTTAATTTTTCTACTTTTTTCTCTACATTATTTTTTGTAATCTTTGTATACCACTCTCAAAACAAAACCTCCAAATTCATCTGCATTCTATTTTCACCGTTCGTCCTTTATTATGTAAAGTAATACCTTAAAATTAATTTTGGACATAACTTTAAGGGCCTTTTAGTCAGTCAAAAGAATAGAGTATTTATTAACACTTGTTTGTTAAACACCAGTCCTTATTATCAACTCAATGTTTCAAACCAAACACATAACATGTTATTTGTAAGATCAGTTTCAACACTTTATATTTAGGGGCTATTTTCCATTTTGATATATAAAGGATATTAATACTTGTACAACTCAGCATTAGTGTAACCGTTGTCTAGTTAGTCTAACCATAGTTTGTTAGTCTAGTTAGCCAGCTAGCTATAGTTGTTAAATGAATATATGATTGGTTCGACTTAGTTAGTTAGACAGTTAATAGTGGTTAGTTAGTTGTAAAAAGCGTGTAATTTAGAAGATTCAATAGAACAATTATAAATTTCTCTCTACAACTTCTTCCCCAAGCCTCTTCCTATTCTTCTTAATTTTCAATCTTCTCTGTTCAATTTTCCAGTTTAGCTGGATTTAACAAGGTACCAGAGCTTTTGCTCGAGTGAATATAGGAATTTTCTTCACGGATTAGTTGAAAAACGAAATTCATCATTTTACTTTTTCTCTGAATTTTTGTCCCCTATTTTTCATGGCGAATGATATTGTAAACGAGCAAGGGACGACTGTTGTTGTTACTGCGAGAGTGGTTGTGATTGATCACAATCATCTATTATACTTGCATCCTTCCCGTGCTCTTGATTCGCTCTCACTTTAAATTCAGCTTATCGGGATGAAAAATTGCACTTTATGGAGCCAAACTATAGAGGTTTCCTCACTGATAAGGAACAAGCTAGCTTTTGCCGATGGTTCAATAACCAAAGCTAGTATGGCACACACTTCGTGAGTAACCGAGTGC
Source organism: Nicotiana undulata (assembly GCA_005239495.1). NCBI lineage: Eukaryota > Viridiplantae > Streptophyta > Magnoliopsida > Solanales > Solanaceae > Nicotiana > Nicotiana undulata. The sequence continues at coordinate 75,855 of ML277336.1, read as the reverse complement.
AATGTGTTTATCAAGTCATGTGGTTGATGCATAATGTGAGTCAAGGTCTATTAAATGGAGTTCTGTTTAGGTCTAATGCTCATGCAATTCGTGAGGATTTGCATGCAGGGTAAATGTCTCTCACATGTACCACTTGCACAAAGTGATTTCCACATTAACACACGAAATTGTGTCTGTTTCCGTGTATTATTTCAAATTGAATATCCTCTGGGTGAATATGATTCAATTATGCCTCTGCCTTCTTGTGACTTAGCCAAGTCAAAGGACTATGTTGTGCATATACAGTGTCAAATGGTTGTGGTAATTTTTGATAGGCCTTAATAATTATTATAATCAAGTTCGCAGTTTAATTCTAATAAAATCTATAGTTACCATCTTTAATAAAGATTATGCGATTGTCACAATCGAAAATCTCGCAGGAGCCGTGATGGCGCCTAACAGCATTTGCTAGGCAATCCAGCAACAAATATGTGAAAATAAACTTCAACATTGATAAGAGATAGTCTCAGATAACGGAATAGCATAAATAGATGAAGTTATAATGTATACCACTGACACTACCCAAAATAAGGTGTCATCAAGTACATGAGCACTATAGAGTACTAAATACAAAGGCTAAATAAATTACAATACCGTCTGAAAGTCTACATAGTAATAACATAAGGTAAAGGAAGGGATTTCAAGACCTGCAAACAGAACTGTAGCGCTACCTCTAAATCTCCAAGCAAACTTGGTTAAATATGTGATGACCTGATAGGTCATTTTGAGTACTAACCTTTATTTCATATTTCGAGACGTCTATTAGCTCCATTATATGTTTTTCGATTTGCGTGCCTAGTCTGCATCTTTTTCCAGAAAGATTTTATGAAGAAAATATGATTTTTGACTTTAAAAATAACTTAATTTGACTACGGCCAATATTTTGTGTAAAATATCTCGGATCAGTATTTTGACAATCTTTATAGGTCTGTACCCTGCTTTTGGACTTGAGCCTTTTCCTGAAATTGAATTCGGAAGTCCATAGCTTGATTTGACTTATTTTCTCGAAAACTAGTAGTTTGAAGGTTTGGAAATTTCCTAGGTTTGGTTGTATGTTGACTTTGTGGCGATCGAGTTTGGATTTTGGTTTCAGGACTTAATATTGGTCTGTTTTTCTATTTGAAACTTGTCTACGAAATTTGGTGCAAATCAGAATTGATTTGATAGGATTCGGCCCCTCGGTTGTGATTTTAGAAATGCTTGAGTTTTCATGAAATTTCATGCATTTTGACGTTTGATTCATAGTTTTAGGTGTTATTTGATATTTTGATTACACAAGCAAGTTTGTATGATGTTATTACACGTGTGTACTTGTTTGGTTTGGAGCCCGAGTGGCTCGGGTGAGTTTCGGATAGGCTACGAACTTCGGACTTGAGAAAATGGTGGTTTCTGCTGGTTTCTGGTGTTTGGTGTGATGTATTTCATGATCGCGAAGCTGCTCTCACAATCGCAAAGGGGAACTTGGGGTTGGGGCGGATTTCTTCTTCTCAAACGTGGGGACATGATTGCAAACGCGAAGTAGTGGAGGGCTTACCCTTCGCGAACGCGAAGAGTGATGGATTCTGGGGGGGGGGGGGAAGGAAACTAGTTACTCTACACGAACGCGAGTCTTGGCTTGTGAACGCGAAGGCCAGGGGGCTAAGCCTTTACGAACGTGAAGGTTTCACCGCGAAAGCGTAGGCCATTTGGCCAATCTCGTTCGCGAACGTGAAGAACACCTGACGCACGAGTATTAAACATTCAAAAAGTCGGGATATGAGTCATTTTTCACCTTTTTCAAGTTTGAGCTCGGACTAGAGGTGATTTTGAAGAGGTTTTTCATCCCCACTTCATTTGTTAGTAGATTTTAACTTGTTTCGTTACATTTTCATAAACATCCATTGATTTTAAACTTTAAGCTAAGATTTTTTATGCTAGAAATTAGGGATTAAGGTAGAAATTGAAAATTTTGAGAAATTGAGATTTAGAACTCAAATTGAGTTTGTTGATACCCAATTTTTCCCAAAAAATATTTTTTTTTATATTGCATATATACCTTCAAAATCATGCATTAGTAGCAATTGGTATTTTTCCATAATTTTTCTATACTTCATTAATTTATCCAGCATTATATTTCCAATAAATAATTACAAAATTGCATCACAAATGATTTTAAAAGCATTTCTTGGTTTAATTTATTATTTATGGTCATATTAAGACAAAATTATTTCACAATTAGCCAATTTGGAATCTTTTGGCTATAATTGCAATAACTTTGCAATTATAGCCCAAGAATATAATTTTTGTACTATTTTTTTCAGAAGTTAGTCATTTGTATTTCAAAATATAAAATAATTATTTTAAACTATTTTCTATGCACGAAATTCAATTTTTCTAATTATTAGCTATTTTATAAACTATTTTTAATTAATTTGCATGGGGATTTAACAAATAGCCTAATATTATTTCATTTGTAGCCTAATTGAACCAGCCCCAAACCCAATTAAATTAGCCCAAATACCCAGGCCCAATCCAGTGTCCTACCCGACCCAATTCCCATTTTAATCTGGACCGTTGATCATTTCTGATCAACGGACGAGATTCCTTCTTACCTAAATTAACCGAAGATACTACCCCCCCCCCCCCCCCCCCCCAAACCCTCATTCTCTCATTCTCTCATTTTCTCTCCGCCGTCATCTCCTCTCATCTCTCTCAAGCTCTCTTTGCTAAACCTTACTCATACTTACCGATCGTTGGCTTGCCGGTAACAATGGTGGTTCCACCACCATCCCTAGCCTCCATGGCTCCCTGACACGCCGGATTATTGCTACCCTAAGGTCCTCAAGAGAACCATAGGCGGTTCAACTCACACCCATGGCCATTTCATGACGTTCTCAGACCACCCTTGGCCGTCCGAGTAAGACCTTTCTATCTTCGGGTAAAACCTATGGTTTCTAAGCCTGATTCTCTCTACCCTTGGATTTTCTCTCTCTGAAACCCTAATTTTAGCTCTTGGCTTCTTAGATCTGTCACAGATTTAAGAGTTTTCTGAGTTATCTTTACTGTTTTCCTAAGAATCTCTCCGATTTTTTAAACGTTTCTTCATTTCCAAAACTAGGGTTTCTTGACCCCTCTTTCAATACGACTTTCTTCTTATTTTTAGTATCATTCTATGATTTTCACTATGTTTAAACGGTTTATTTAAGTTTCCCCTTTTATCTGATTTATTGTGTTGAAAACCCTAAAATCTTGGTCTTAATCCTGGGTTCTGAGTTTGTCTTTGATAATTTGTTCGTTAATCTGTATGTGTGCTTGTTTCTCATGAACGTTCTGTGCTTTTGTGAATTTTACCCTATTTGGCTTATTAGGGTTTCTGATTCTTTCTTCTTCTTGCATACGCTGTGTTTATCTCGCATATTCTCAGAAGTTTGTGTTAATCAGTAATATGTTCTAGTTTGAATCCCTGATTCTATGTGATTTTTACTTTACCATGCCTATTAGGGTCTCTGATTTTACTTCTTCTTGCATATTATGTGTTTATTCCGTGTAATCTCCCCTTAATCAGTACTAATCCTGCTTGAATCCCTAAGTTCTCGTAATTGATACCTTTCACTAATCTCTTGTGATGATTTCCTTACTAATCTTCAACCTCTAAGATATTTTCATGCAGTTTTTTGGTCGACTATGCTGTCAATCGATTCTTAAGTACTTTCCTTAATTAGATTTTCTGAACCTAGCCTAATTACTTGTTCTATATTACTATGCTGAAATTATTTCCTTATGTGTTATATTCCAGTCACATATGGTGTCTTGCCTTATTTATTATCTGCCTATTACCGTTTGAAGTTAACTCCTTCAATTAAGGGAGTATCTATGCTGATTTTATACTAATTGATACCTAGTTCCATAATTATTGCTTTACTTTGATTCTAACCTTATTATTCTAACTAGTTTCAAACTATATATATATANTGTGTGTGTGTGTGTGTGTGTGTGTGTGTGTGTGTGTGTGTGTGTGTGTGTGTGTGTGTGTGCTCTCTCATTAACACCAACACACGAACACATTGGTTGTAACTATCTTTCACACAAAAACTCTTTTCTGCTCTCTCTCTCTCTCTCTTCTCTGGTTACTAACTATTGTTCTAAGTCAGCTGGCTGTAAGCCAAGTCTGACTACTACACTCTCTTGATCTTCACTTTGTGTTTACTGTCTCTCTACTAGTATGTCTCGATTTCAATTTAAGTCTAAAAAACAATATGTTTCTTTTTCTCCTTCAGTTCATCATGTTCCTGATTTGTTTCTATCTTTGGTTCTGCTGTTCAACATGTAATTAACCTCTTTATGTTAGTTATGTATTATCTCTTTGAGGCCAGCATGCTCTTATCTGACTTTACCCTATTTTAATACTTGTGTACTACTGCCTAGTTCTGGTATGCACCTAGTGGGATATCGTCCTAAGTTGTCCTAATGTTATGCTAAATCATGTTTAGTATACTATCTCCCAACCCCCATGAACCCCTGAAGCATCTCTGATTCTGTAGATGTGTTCTAATTGACACCCCCTGAATCTATGTCTTACTACATGTACCAAGTTCAAAGGATCTCTTCCTGTTATGTATTTTCCCTACATGTTATATTTGTCCCCAATCCCCATTACGCTGTGTGAAGGTTGTTCTTAGAGTATTGCTGAACCTGTTTTGGTTCCATGTTTGGTCTGTTGTTTATGTGATTCCACAATTGTTTTCAAAATGTTTTTTACTAAATAACTCTCTTATTTTACAAAGCTATTTCAACTAAGTCTATTTCAACATTGTTTTCCTACTAATACCTTTTCAAAACTATGTCAAGCACTCTCACTCTATTCTTAAGTCCTTAAGTTCTGCCCCTCAAATGTATGATTGCTTAGGGATCCCTATGAGATCCCTCTGAACTCTAATGCATTGGAGCTGGCACTTCCACAATGCACTTACTCAATTATGGTCGTGAAATCTGGGTGTGAGCACTGCCCGGCATCCCTTGAGGTCCTTAGAGAACTCTGACACACCCGGATATTAGAAAAGGCTATGAAACAATTTGGGCATTTGAGGTTCTGGAAATCTGGGCCTGTTTTCATGCTCCCTATAGTGTAACTTCTTATTTTCCTTTATCCATTTATGTAATTCATTCAATATTGGTTTGTAATAATTATTGTAAACGAATATTGAGGATGTATAGTGAAAAGGGGAGGGTAGCTATACAGGTTATCTATATCAATGGGTAGAAATCATGCCTTAGGTTTACATTTCCTATGTGTGCATTAGAATCCATGCTTAGGGCCCAATGCATTACAAGCATGTCATAGATATCATGTTCTTAGGTTTACTGTTTCAGCATCTCATTTGGCCCTATTTATCACTTAGAAATCCTGCTTCTAGGCTAAGTAACAACATACATGAAAATTGTTGCTCTCTGCACATTCTGAAATCATGTTGTAACTCCTTATGCATTTAAAGATCATGCCTCTAGGAATTCTGCAATCATTCTGCATCTTATATGTGCATATTAGATACCCTATTTTAGGATCTCGTTCGTACTCGCTCAGTCACACCTAACTAAACTATTGATGCATGAAAAAGGACATAAGATAGTCTCACCTATGATTATTCTGTGTTAAGTAAAACCCATCATAATCCATGTATCTTTGCAACACTTAGAACATCATGCTTTAGGCAAAACAACCTCTAAACAGTGTCTTTAACAATTCTGGTGACTACTGCGCATTGTCCTATGCCTAAGCAAGCCTTAGGTAATTAACCTCTATAAAACTATAAATTTTTTCTTTTGTGTCTATTGCTTAAATGCTTAACAAGCTTAAAATCAGTAGGCAAACTGATTATGGCCCCAGCCTTTGAGTTTACAAAATAAAACTACATATCTTCTATCTTCTGATATTCGCTTAGACATCATGTCTTAGGATCCTGTTTAATAATATTGCCCTTGTTTGTGTTTGAGTCATGTTCATTACATGCATTATCTGTGGAGGTAAACCTAAGCCTCTAATTGATTCTTTCCGGCATTTATCTGCTAAAGTCCTATTTGTTCTTGCCTGTCGCCTAGCATTTTCTCCTTTCAACCTTAGGGGGTCTGTCTAGAACTGGCTATAGGTAGTGGTCCTAAATTCCTCCAGTACGATTAAGAAGGGACGGGTAACAACACGCATATCGATCATTAAAAAACACTCGCTTAAATAACCGCCAAGGGGTCGGAAAGGGTAGATATGGATATGATGACCGGTGCGCTAATGCCATGTGTAGCCCCTTTCTGAGGAGTGATTACCGGGCATTGTACTGATGTGATCCTATAGGATAAATAACCTAGGACTCCCCTATCCTTTACATATGTGCGTTTAGATCATAAATCTTTCAAAAACCTTTCACACGTATGCTTAGAACTTGATTCTTTTAAACTTTAGCACACATGTGTGCTTAGACTGCGAATCATTCCAAAACCCTTTATTTTTTATGCTTAATTGCTACTTGTTTAAATTCACAAAGCTTGTTTGGCCGGGGACCACAGTTGTGGACTTTGAGGGGTGCCTAACACCTTCCCCTTAAAGTAATTTCAAACCCTTACCCAATCTCTGGTTATCCAAATCTGTGTTTGTAAATGACCCTTTGTAGGTTCTCTAACGCACCTTAATTCGTTAGGTGGCGACTCTTCAACTCCTTACATACCCCTTTCCCAAAAGGAAACGAGTTGTCCCAACAATGTCAAAAACCCTGACCGATCCGAAAGGAGCAGAAAAAGGGGGTGCGACAGCATGGCGACTCTGCTGGGGATTTCTAGGCTTTTACCATTTACAAACTGCTTTGTGAACTTGTCTTTACTTTGTTAATACTTGCACCCTTTCCCTTTTTCCCTTTATGAGTAATTAATTGTTTATTTCTTTAAAGTATTTATTCTTTTCAAAAGCAAAACTGACATGTTTTCCTTGTTTCCCTTTGCAATCGTTTTTTAAATCATAATTGTTGTATTTACCGCTTTTATAACGTGAAAATACATGACTACGTGCCTTTATTGCTTATTTATTGTTACATAATCATACTCAACATCATACTCCACTTGTGCCAATAAAAATCCTATAGCAACACTTGATGAGTGGTTGCGCTCTTCCTATTTTATCACCCTTAAATTCGGAAAGACTTATTTGCGGTAAAACTAGTAGATCAGCGGTGCAGTTGACAGTTCCGTGCCTTCCCCCTTGAGTTGTCCGCTCAAGGTTACCAGTCTAAAACCCCATATAAACCTTACTCTATAATATTGTACATGCATCATTGTCAAACCTAGCTGGGTTAATGTGTTGTCCGCACAATAACCCTTTAAGACAGCCTTGTCCAAAGTCCACCAGGTTTTCATAATCCCAACGGACATAATCACGTTCTGTGCATTTATTTGGGGAACGAAATGCTTGTATCCTAATCATAAATGTATAAATAGTCGAGTCTGGTAGGGGTAAGGGCCTAACTATGTTTGTCTTGCAGAAATATGAGGCAGGAAGTCCCTAGATTTGTCATGGTCAGCAATATCCACCCAAAGCTCCTGAACTGGTGGGAGGATCTTCACTCCAGCGATAAGAAACATGTCAAGAAATACCTGGGTAATTTACCGTCTCTCCTAGACATCCAACCCAACAACATGTTGATCGAGGCTGCCACCTTATTTTGGGATAGAAAAAGAGCCGTCTTCCGCTTTGGGAACATTGAGATGACACCACTGCTAGAAGAGCTAGGAGGACTAGCTGGGTTAGTCTGGGAAACCCCTGGGTTATCGGTGCCTGAGAACCGCACAAGCAAAGGCTTTTTGAAAATGATGGGTCTGAAGAAGAACGTCGAGTTAGAATGTTTGAAACAACATACATACCTTTTGATTACTTATATGAAAGGTACGGTCACAGCAAATCGTACCGTACTCACCATGACGAATTTGCCATTACATCTCTGGGACATATTCACCGTAGGGTATTTGTTTTCATTGTTTGCTTTCTGGGGTTGATTGTGTTTCCAACAAATAAGGAAAGGATTCACACTGGGTTAGCTATGGTAACCAAGACTTTGATGGAGGGAATTGACGGGCAAGCCTTCAGCATCGTCCCTATGATCATCTCGGAAATTTACCGAGCCTTAGAACGTTGTCAAAGAGGAGCTAAGAACTTCGAAGGTTGCAACCTGTTACTACAACGGTGGCTCTTAGAACATCTCCAAAAGGGCCAATACCACCAAAAATTTCCGCGAAGGTCTTGGAACGATCACATTGCCTTCCATCACCCCAAGCAGATGACATACATTCCCGACAGGTTTGCTCAGCCAGAGACTGCCAAGGAGTGGGTAGAGTTCCTTGATAACCTAACTAAGGAGCATGTACAGTGGATGTTCGCGTGGTTCCAATAGACGAATTCATTGTCAGGTCTAGGGATGCGCCACACTTGGTGTTAATTGGGCTGAGAGGAATATATCCTTACGTTCCTCTCCGAGTCATGAGACAAGCAGGCAGAAAGCAAGTTGTGCCAAGGGTTGACAAGATGAGCCATTTCCGAGCTGACTTTCAGGATGATGATATTCCCTACAAGTGCCAAGCCCAAAACATGTGGCACTTCAAGATCATAATGGAGAAGAACACCATTGAACCGGACAAGTACCACGCAGGATGTGCACCTTTCTACCCTGGGTGGTTAGAAGACGACTTGGATGGGTTAATCAGGCCAGGGATCAGCCGAGGCCACAGAATCATAGACGAGAGTGTCGAGGCTTAGGTCAAGACGTCAAGTACAATCGGCTGCGCAAGTGGATTCATGAGTCTGAGAATGAGCATCGTGAGATACATGAAACCAACAAAAGGTTGATCAAGGAATAGAAATACATGGCCATCCGTTCCAACAAGAAGCTGGAATACTTGGAGCGAGGTATAGTGGAGCTGGAAGGTAAAATCATCAAAAGGGTCGAAGAATGTCAGAAAGCTGAAGGAAACGAAGGAGGGAATCTGGCCAGAGCATACCTACTACTAGGACTGCGTGAGCTAGGGAATCTGTTTGATGGGATCAAAGATGCCGAATCTGGGGAAGGTCCTTCTGGGACCAAGTAGGATAGGATTTCCTTTTTCACTTTTATCAATGTAATAAGGCCAATGGCCATTAGTGACTTTATTTCCTTCTTACTATTTTAGTATTGTTTTGGATTCGTCTATTTTTACATTAATGAAATGAGGCATTTTGGCATTTAAGTTCTCCAAATCAATTTGTCGCTAGGCCTACCTCAGGCACAAAGAGGCTCCCAAATTAGGAAACGCTTTATATTCATGCACTATGTGTTTAAATACTGCAATATTTTCTTTTGATCCCCACTAACTTGGCTACCTTTTGTTTTTATTTTTGTTTTTCCTTTATTTTTTATTATTCCCCTCCCCAAAGGTTGGTTCGTGCATTCTAGCATCATCATACTATACAAGATCCAGGGGCCCTCCGCCTTCTCCTCCTCCTAGTCCACCTAAGGGAAAAAGCAAAGGCAAAGGCAAAATGGAAGATTCAAGCCATATCAGGAAAGAAAGCACAACGCCACTGGAACGAACAGAAGCTACTGATAGTCAAGGTACTCAGGTTCAGAATGAGGCTATGACACAACTCGAGCAAAGATTGTTGAAGCTCCAAGGGGAGCTTGAGCATGTCCGGAATCTGGCAAATTTATCCTTCTCACTCAGTGTCCCAGATGTCAATCAAAATCCCATACCTCCTCAGAATACCCCAAAAATTCTCCCACAACTCATCACCACACAACTCCACCAAAAACCCCAACTATTCCACCACAATACAACTCTTGCCACACTCCAAGAAACAGCCCACTGATCGTCTCTGAACCACAAAACTCCACAAATGACCACCTCTATACCCAGGCGCTAGGCCATCAAAACAACCCCATCTACGTGGAGACTCTACCACACTCCACCCAACCCATTTCATACACACCTGAATCCAGTGAGAATGATTTGCTTATTAAGAATTTTGCTGAAGAACTTAAGAAGCTGACTAGCTGAGTTCAGGGTGTTGAAAGAAGCAAGGGGTTGAAGGGTTGAACTATGAAGATCTATGCATACAACCCGATGTTGAACTACCAGATGGTTACAAACTTCCTAAGTTGGAGATGTTCGACGGTACAGGTGATCCTAGGGTCCATCTGAGGACCTATTGTGATAAATTGGTTGGAGTAGGAATAGATGAAAAGATTCGCATGAAGCTGTTTTGTGAGGAGCCTCACGGGGGATGCTCTGTCTTAATACATCATCCAAGACCCTAAGAAGTGGTCAAGATGGGTAAACATGGCATCAAACTTCATGGACCGGTTCAGGTTCAATACAGAAAATGCTCCAGATGTGTTCTATATTCAGAATCTTAAGAAGAAGCCCACCGAAACTTTTTGCTAGTATGCTACTCGCTGGAGATCGGAAGCAACTAAGGTCAGGCCTGCCTTAGACGAAGAAAAAATGAACAAATTTTTTGTCCGAGCACAAGACCCACAGTATTATGAGCGGCTGATGGTGATTGAAAACCACAAATTCTCTTACATCATCAAATTAGGTAAGAGAATCGAAGAAGGAATTAAAAGTGGAATGGTTACCAATTTTGAAGCATTACAAGCTATGAACAAAGCCCTGCAGTCTGGTGGCGTGTCGAAGAAGAGAGATGTGGGATCCGTAATGGTTGCACATGGGCTTAAATCCCCATTGACCTATCGAAACTCTCCACTCACCTACCAAGCACCCCCACCCACCTATTAGTCGGCACCTCCACCAACATATCAATCATCTCCACCATCAACCTACTTCCCCTAGATATTCCCAACCAGCTCTTGTTTATCATACTTACAACTCTCAACCATCTCACTTCCAATCACCCCATGTTTATCGTACTTACAACTCTCGACCATCTCACTTCCAATCACCCCCTGCTCGCCAAAATTTCCCAAAACCTCGACCCAACTATGATCGCGGGCCTCCTAAACAATACACTGCCATTGCTGAACCTATCGACCAGGTATATGACAGATTGAAAGTTGCTCGTTATGTCACTTCTATCCCTGTTGTAAACCCTGAGAATCCCTCTCAATGGGTTAACCCAAATAAAATATGTGCATACCATTCTGGCATAAATGGGCATACAATTGATGAATGTCGCTCAGTAAAAGATAAGATCCAGTCCCTGATTGATAATAAGGTCATCCAAGCAAAGGAGGTTGCTCCCAATGTTCGCAAGAATCCACTTCCAAACCATAGGGGTGTCAACATGATAGAGATAGAAGAAGATTGAGACCTAGAGGGGTTGATCGGGTTGGTCATAGAAGGTGATGACCCAAAGAAGCCAGAAGTCACTCTTAATCCTATCATAGTCCAGATTCATCCATCCGGAGATGTTGAGGTAACTGCGTCAGTTCCATTCGAGTTTGAAATGGCACCACCTGCAGACACACTTGTGTCGTTCGAGGTTGAAGTTATGTCGCCTGCTAAGGCACCTGTTCCATTCGAGGTGAAAGTAGCTACACCAATCACAGTGACGGTGTCAACCACGCCACCTTTCTACACCAACGTTGTACCCTAGGACTATGTAGCTGAGGCAAGAAGGAAGGGTAAAGTCAAGATAAAGGAAGTTGTTGCTGCGTAGGGGATGACAAGGACCGGCAGGGCCTATACACCTGAACACTTGGCAGAATCTAGCAAACAAGCTTCCAATAGACCACCCATCATTGCAGGCCCAAACAATCTTTGGAGGAAGGTGCAGGCCAAAGAATACTCAGTCATCGATTAGTTGAACAAAACCCCAGCCCAGATATCCATTCTGTCATTGCTGCAGAATTCAGAGACGCACAGGAATGCTTTGATGAAAGTGTTGAACGAAGCATATGTGCCAAATCACATCACCAGTGGGGAAATGGCCAATATGGTAGGTCAAGTGTTGGAGAGTCATAAGATCACTTTCCACGAGGACAAGCTGCCGCCTGAAGGGTTAAGTTATAACAAAGCACTGCACATCACTGTGCAATGTGAGGACTACTTCATCACCAGGATTTTGATCGACGGGGGATCCAGCCTCAACATATGTCCATTGAAAATGCTCAAGAAATTGGGCAAGGGGTTGTACGCGATCAGAGAAGGGTCTATGAATGTAAAAGCTTTCGACGGTTCTCAGAGTTCTACCATTGGGGAAATCAGTCTTTGTCTGCAAATGGAACCTACGTGGTTCGAGGTTGATTTTCAGGTAATAGACATATCAGCGTCCTACAACCTGTTATTGGGATGTCCATGGATACATGCCGTTGGAATTGTGGCATCAACATTGCATCAGGCGGTGAAATTTGAATGGAACCACCAAGAAGTGATCATCCATGAAGATGGAAGCAATCCTATCTATAGTCGCCAGACCATCCCGGTGGTGGAAGGTAGAAGAAAGTTGGATGGAGAAACCTACCACCATATCGAGAGGGTCAACGCAGCAGACAAATACAAGTGGTGGGACAAGTGGTGGGACAGTAATATCAAAAGCATACTAAACTGGAGTGGGTACGAGTCTGGTAGAGGACTCGGCAAGAATCTTCACGGGATCTCCAAGCCAAAACAGCTCAAGCGCCATGGCACCACTTTTTGTCTGGGATACAAATACACATGGAAAGAGTACAAGAACTGGTCGCCACCATGGCGCGGTCCTTATTACCCATTGGAACAGCCGATACCACATTTGGAGCAGACCTTTCAGCATGCCGACATCATATGGGGGTCAGAAGAAGAAGAATCACTGGAAGCCTTGAAGAATCTATTCTTGGAAGATGATGATATGGATTTTTGCGTCATTGTTGAGGAGGAGGAAGAGGAGGAGGAGGAGGAGGAAGGCCCTTCCATCCAAGGCGTGAGCAAAGGATCATTCCTTAAAAACTGGACTATCAGAACAACCAGTGCCTGACGAGTCCCGGGGTAGCAAGGCTGAACAAGCACTGTCTATTTTTATTTGCTAAATGATTTCCTTTACGCATTTCCATTTTTACAATAAGATCTCCAATGTTCTATAAACATTTGTTTAAATTATCAAAAGCGCTTATATGTTTTTATGAATCAATATTTATTATTATCGTTTTTCTCTCATTACTTTATCTATACAACATTACTATTAATTATCTTTGATGAACCAATTACTGTGACATGCAACGAGACTACGCAACAAAAGGACATCGATTCAGGAGAAGAGGATGATATACCTGACGAAATTATCAGAGAAGTCGAGGATTTTGAGAACAGACCTAAGTCCAATCTGGACGAGACTGAGGTCGTCATCCTGGGAGATTCAGAAAATGTCAAAGAAACTTGTATCAGCATCCATTTGTCGCCGTCAAAGAAGGAGGAATACACACAGTTCTTGAAAGAGTATGAAGACATATTTTCATGTTCGTACAACGACATGACTGGTCTAAGTACATCCATTGTGGCTCACAAGTTGCCAACCAATCCGATGTGCCCGCCGGTAAAACAGAAGCTCAGAAAGTTCAAGCCTGACATTAGTATGAAAATCAAAGAGGAAGTTACCAAGAAAATCAACGCCAAGGTTCTCAGAGTAGTTGAATATTCGACATGTTTAGATAACATCGTGCCAATGCCTAAGAAGGATGGAAAGGTCAGGGTTTGTGTCGACTACCGGGATCTCAACCGGGACAGTCCGAAGGATGATTTCCCTCTTCCAAACATACACATTCTGATTGACAATTGTGCCAAGCATGAACTTTAGTCATTCGTGGATTGTTTCGCCGATTACCATCAGATTTGGATGGATGAGAAAGATGCTAAGAAAACAGATTTCATTACGCCATGGGGAGTATACTGCTACAAGATGATGCCCTTCGATTTGAAGAACGTTGGGTACACTTACATGAGAGTTATGACCACTATCCTCCACAATATGATACATAAAGAGATCAAGGTATATGTGGACGACGTCATCACCAAGTCCAAGAGAGCCACCGACCATATAGCAGATTTGAGAAAGTTCTTCGACAAGTTGCGGAAGTACAACTTGAAATTAAGCCCCGCGAAGTGTGCATTCGGGGTTCCTGCTGGGAAATTGCTTGGGTTCATCGTCAGCCGTTGAGGGATAGAATTGGATCCATAAAAAGTCAAAGCCATCCAAGAGTTACCACCGCCAAAGAACAAGAAAGATGTGATGAGTTTCTTGGGACGCTTTAACTACATCAGCCGGCTCATAGCCCAGTCCACAGTCATATGTGAACCAATCTTCAAAATGCTAAAAAAAGATGCCTCAACCAAATGGACCGAGTATTGTCAAAAATATTTTGACAGAATCAAGGAATACTTGTCAACACCACCAGTTTTGGTCCCGCTAAAGCCAGGTTTACCCTTGCTACTCTACCTCGCAGTATTAGATGGAGCTTTTGGCTGTGTTATGGGGCAACACGATGAGATAGGAAGAAAGGAATATGGTATCTATTATCTGAGTAAGAAGTTCACTCTATTTGAGGCACGGTATTCTCTACTGGAACGTACTTGTTGTGCTCTAACCTGGGTAGCACAAAGCTGAGGCATTACTTCTGAGCCTACACAACATATCTCATATCAAGGATGGATCCCTTGAAATACATCTTTCAGAAGCCCATGCCCACAGCCAAGCTGGCCAAGTGGAAAATCCTGCTGAGTGAGTTCGACATTGTCTATGTGACTCAGAAGGAAATTAAGGGACAAGCACTGACGGATCATCTTGCTGAGAACCCCGTGGATGGAGAATACGAACCCCTAAAAATGTATTTTCCCGATGAAGAAGTGTCATTCATAGGAGAAGACATTGCAGAATCCTAAGACGGTTGAAAAATGTTTTTCGATGGAGAGGCAAATTTCAAAGAAGTCGGCATTGGAGCGGTCCTGGTATCAGAAACTGGTCAGCATTATCCGGTATCTGCTAAACTCAGATTCCCCTGCACCAATAATATGGCAGAGTATGAAGCCTGCATTTTAGGGCTCAACATAGCCATTGATATGAATATTCAGGAGCTGCTAGTAATTGGTGACTCAGATTTGCTAATACACCAAGTACAAGGAGAATGGGCTACCAAGAATTCCAAGATACTGTCGTATCTGCACCACGTGCAGGAATTGAGAAAGAGGTTCACGAAGACGGAATTTCGGCACATTCCCATAATCAGAACGAGTTCGTCGATGCATTGTCCATTTTATCATCCATGATACAGCATCCAGATAAGAACTTCATTGACCCTATTCCAGTGAAAATCCATAGCCAGCTGGCATACTGTACCCATGTCGAATAAGAAGCAAGCGGAAAACCACGGTTCCACGATATCAAGGAGTATTTATCAAAGGGAGAGTACCCAGAGCTTGCAAATCATACTAAAAACCGCACGCTTCGGAGATTGTCCAACAGTTTCTTTCACAGTGGAGGAATCTTGTACAGGAGAACTCCCGATTTGGGATTATTGAGATGTGTCGATGCGAAGGAAGCCTCCAAACCACTTGAAGAGATACACACTGGGACCTGTGGCCCACACATGAACGGTTTTGTCTTGGCCAAGAAGATACTCAAAGCCGGTTATTTCTGGATGACCATGGAAACGGACTGCATTCAGTATGTTCGGAAATGCTACCGATGTCAGGTACATGCAGATATGATAAAGGTACCCCCAAACGAGCTCAATGCAACAAGCTCACTGTGGTCGTTCGCCGCCTGGGGAATGGACGTCATTGGATCAATCGAGCCTACTGCCTCAAACGAACACAGGTTCATCTTTGTAGCAATTGATTATTTCACTAAATGGGTCGAAGCACCATCTTACAAAGCAATGACTAAGAAATTTGTGGCAGACTTTGTCCACGACCGTATCATTTGTCGGTTCGGAGTTCCAGAGTCAATCATCACCGACAACAACTCCAGTCTCAACAGTGACCTGATGAAAGCCATGTGCGAGACTTTCAAAATCAAGCACAAGAATTCCACAGCCTATAGACCGCAGATGAATGGAATTGTAGAAGCCTCCAACAAGAACATCAAGAAGATATTGAGGAAGATTATAGAAAAGCACAAACAATGGCATGAGAAGTTATCATTTTCTTTGCTGGGTTACCGCACCATGGTGCGTACGTCAACTGGGGCAACTTCTTACTTGCTGGTTTATGGTGCGAAAGTTGTTATTCCTGCAAAAGTGGAGATTCCCTCCTTAAAGATTGTGCAAGAAGTTGAGCTCAGCGATGCATAGTGGATAAAAGGCCGGTACGAGCAGTTGGCCCTCAAAGACGAGAAAAGAATAAATACAATATGTCATGGTCAGCTTCCATAATAGAATGTCCAGAGCCTTCAACCAAAGAGTCAAGCCAAGAAAGTTCACACCAGGGCAGCTGGTATTAAAGAAGATTTTTTCACATCAAGATGAAGCCAAAGGGAAATTCTCTCCCAACTGACAAGGTCCATACATGGTTCACCGAGTATTGACAGGAGGAGCACTTATACTTGCAGAAATGGACGGAGAAATGCACTACCCTTGGATTTTCTCTCTCTGAAACCCTAATTTTAGCTCTTGGCTTCTTAGATCTGTCACAGATTTAAGAGTTTTCTGAGTTATCTTTACTGTTTTCCTAAGAATCTCTCCGATTTTTTAAACGTTTCTTCATTTCCAAAACTAGGGTTTCTTGACCCCTCTTTCAAAACAACTTTCTTCTGATTTTTAGTATAATTCTATGATTTTCACTATGTTTAAACGGTTTATTTAAGTTTCCCCTTTTATCTGATTTATTATGTTGAAAACCCTAAAATCTTGGTCTTAATCCTGGGTTCCGAGTTTGTCTTTGATAATTTGTTCGTTAATCTGTATGTGTGCTTGTTTCTCATGAACGTTCTGTGCTTTTGTGACTTTTACCCTATTTGGCTTATTAGGGTTTCTGATTCTTTCTTCTTCTTGCATACGCTGTGTTTATCTCGCTTATTCTCAAGAGTTTGTGTTAATCAGTACTATGTTCTAGTTTGAATCCCGAATTCTATGTGATTTTTACTTTACCATGCCTATTGGGGTCTCTGATTTTACTTATTCTTGCATATTATGTGTTTATTCCGTGTAATATCCCCTTAATCAATACTACTCCTGCTTGAATCCCTAATTTATCGTAATTGATACCTTTCACTAATCTCTTGTGATGATTTCCTTACTCATTTTCAACCTCTAAGATATTTTTATGCCTTAGTTTTTTGTCGACTATGCTGTCAATCGATTCTTAAGTACTTTCCTTAATTAGATTTTCTGAACCTAGCCTAATTACTTGCTATATATTTACTATTCTGAAATTATTTCCTTATGTGTTATATTCCATTCACATATGGTATCTTTCCTTATTTATTATCTGCCTATTACCGTTTGAAGTTAACTCCTTCAATTAAGGGAGTATCTATGCTGATTTTATACTAATTGATACTTAGTTCCATAATTATTGCTTGACTTTGATTCTAATCTTATTGTTCTACCTAGTTTCAAACTATATATATGTGCTCTCTCATTAACACCAACACACGAACACATTGGTTGTAACTATCTCTCACACAAAAACTCTCCTCTGCTCTCTCTCTCTCTCTCTTCTCTGGTTACTCACTATTGTTCCAAGTCAGCTGGCTGTAAGCCAAGGCTGACTACTACACTATCTTGCTCTTCACTTTGTGTTTACTGTCTCTCTACTGGTATGTCCTGATTTCAATTTAAGTCTCAAAAATAATATGTTTCTTTTTCTCCTTCAGTTCATCATGTTCCTGATTTGTTTCTATCTCTGGTTCTGCTGCTCAACATGTAATTAACCTCTTTATGTTAGTTATGTATTATCTCTTTGAGGCAAACATGCTCTTATCTGACTTTACCCTATTTTAATGCTTGTGTACTACTGCCTTGTTCTGGAATGCACCTAGTGGGATATCGTCCTAATTTGTCCTAATGTTATGCTCAATCATGTTTAGTATACTATCTCCCAACCCCCATGAACCCCTGAAGCATCTCCGATTCTGTAGATGTGTTCTAATTGACACCCCCTGAATCTATGTCTTACTACATGTACCAAGTGCAAAGGATCTCTGCTTGTTATGTATTTGCCCTACATGCTATATTTGTCCCCAATCCCCATTACCCTGTGTGAAGGTTGTTCATTGAGTATTGTTGAACCTGTTTTGGTTCCATGTTTGGTCTGTTGTTTATGTGATTCCACAACTGTTTTCAAAAGGTTCTTTACCAAATAACTCTCTTATTTTACAAAGCTATTTCAACTAAGTCTATTTCAACACTGTTTTCCTACTAATACCTTTTCAAAACTATGTCAAGCACTCTCACTCTAATCTTAAGTCCTTAAGTTCTGCCCCTCCAATGTATGATTGCTTAGGGATCCCTATGAGATCCCTCTGAACTCTAATGCATTGGAGCTGGCACTTCCACAATGCACTTACTCAATTATGGTCGTGAAATCTGGGTGTGAGCACTGCCCGGCATCCCTTGAGGTCCTTAGGGAACTCTGACACACCCGGATATTAGAAAAGGCTATGAAACAATTTGGGCATTTGAGGTTTGGAAATCTGGGCCTGTTTTCATGCTCCCTATAGTGTAACTTCTTATTTTCCTTTATCCATTTATGTAATTCATTCAATATTGGTTTGTAATAATTATTGTAAACGAATATTGAGGATGTATAGTGAAAAGAGGAGGGTAGCTATACAGGTTATCTATATCAATGGGTAGAAATCATGCATTAGGTTTACATTTCCTATGTGTGCATTAGAATCCATGCTTAGGGCCCAATGCATTACAAGCATGTCATAGATATCATGTTCTTAGGTTTACTGTTTCAGCATCTCATTTGGCCCTATTTATCACTTAGAAATCCTGCTTCTAGGCTAAGTAACAACATTAACACGAAAATTGTTGCTCTCTGCACATTCTGAAATCATGTTGTAACTCCTTATGCATTTAAAGATCATGCCTCTAGGAATTCTGCAATCATTCTGCATCTTACATGTGCATATTAGATACCCTATTTTAGGATCTCGTTCGTACTCGCTCAGTCACACCTAACTAAACTATTGATGCATGAAAAAGGACATAAGACAATCTCACCTATGATTATCCCGTGTTAAGTAAAATTGGTCATAATCCTTGTATCTTTGCAACACTTAGAACATCATGTGTTAGGCAAAACAACCTCTAAACAGTTTCTTTAACAATTCTGGTAACTATTGCGCATTGTCCTACGCCTAGGCAAGCCTTAGGTAATTAACCTCTATAAAACTATAAACTGTTTCTTTTGTGTCTACCGCTTAAATGTTTAACATGCTTAAAATCAGTAGACAAACTGATTAGGTCCCCTACTTCTGAGTTTACAAAATAAAATTGCATATCTTCTGTCTTCTGATATTCGCTTAGACATCATGTCTTAGGATCCTGTTTAACAATACTGCCTTTGTTTGTGTTTGAATCGTGCTGGTTACATGCATTATCTTTGTAGGTAAACCTGAGCATCTAATTGATTCTTTCCTGCCTTTATCTGCTAAAGTCCTATTTGTTCTTGCCTGTCGCCTAGCATTTTATCCATTCAATCTTAGGGGGTCTGTCTAGAACTGCCTATAGGTAAAGGTCCTAAATTCCTCCAGGGCCATTAAGAAGGGACGGGTAATAGCACATATAGTGATCATTAAATAACACTCACTTAAATAACCGCTAAGGGGTGGGAAAAGGTAGATTTGTATATGATGGCCGGTGCGCTAATGCCATGTGTAGACCTTTTCTGAGAAGTGATTATTAGGCATTGTACTGATGTGATCCTATAGGATAAATAACCTAGGACTCCCTCATCCGTTACATGTGTGCGTTTATATCATAAATCTTTCAAAAACCTTTCACATGTATGCTTAGAACTTGAATCTTTTAAACTTTAGCACACATGTGTGGTTAGACTGCGAATCATTCCAAAACCCTTTATTTGTTTATGCTTAATTTCTTATTTGCTACTTGTTTAAATTCACAAAGCTTGTTTGGCCGGGAACCACAGTTGTGGACTTTGAGGGGTGCCTAACACCTTCCCCTTAAAGTAATTTCAAGCCCTTACCCAATCTCTGGTTATCCAAATCTGTGTTTGTAATGACCCTTAGTAGGTGCCCTAACGCACCTTAATTCGTTAGGTGGCGACCCTTCAACTCCTTACATACCCCTTTCCCAAAAAGAAACGAGTTGTCTCAATAATGTCAAAAACCCTGACCGATCCGAAAGGCGCGGAAAAAGGGGGTGCGATAGAGGTCATATTTCAAAACTAATTACATAATCGGCCTTGGGGATGAATGTTTCATTGTGTTTTGGTCCGAATCTCAGTTTTTGACCAAGCGGTGGGGTTGACTTTTATTAACGTTTTTCAAAATCATTAAGATTTCATCTTTTTCACTCATGGGTAGTTTCTAAAGCCTATTTTGAATTATTTGAACTATATTGGTTGTTGATTGGTTTGGAGGCTAATTCTAAAGGAAAAGTTGGTTGTGCCTTGATTTGGTTGTGAAGCGAGGTAAGTATCGTGGTTAACCTTGACTTGAGGGATTAGGACATTTTGGACTATTTGCTACAAGTACTATTGTGTGGGGACGACGTATACGTGAGGTGACGAGTACATATGCATTGTCATTGGTTTAAAGGATGTGGGTGGAAAGTGTTTCTTTTTATTATATTTCATTGTCTATATTTCCCATGCTTAGGTTAGAATATTACTTTTTAATTATTCGCCTCATATTTATTGTTTATATCAAATATGTTGGGAATCTTTAAAGTTGGATTTGTAATATTTAAACTATAATTGAAGTGAAATTTCTTTCCATCTAACATATGTTATTCGGATTTATATTGTTGCTTGGTGAGGAAGAGTGAAAAGTACGAAGGGTATTGTCGTGCCTTATTTTCATTCATTATCATATATTGAGAGGATGTGAGGATTAAAACACGAAGGGTGATGTTGTGCCAGAGAGTAAAAACACGAAAGGTGATGTCGTGCCATTTTAATTTATGATATTACATGGTGAGGGCGAGAGTAAAAGCACGATGGGTGATGCTGTTCAATCTTTATTTCATTTCCTCATTTGATTCTCGGATTTGTGATTTACTTGTTTACAATGTTGCTTATTTCGGAAGATGTTATTTGTAGATTTCGTAATTGCTGGTCTTATGATATTTCCCCTTTCGCATGTCCCTTCCCAGTTAATATTTTATTATTCTACTTGTTATTTTGTTGCTTTATATGTATCTGTACAGGATTTTATGTAGGTGTCTTGGCATAGCCTCGTCACTACCTCGATGAGGTTAGGCTCGACACTTACTGAGTATATTGGGTAGGTTGTACTCATGTTACACTTCTGTACTTCTTGTGTAGATACTGGGGCGTCTAGTGGTGTTCATCTCGTGCAATTGAAGACACGACTTTCATCTCGTGCATCCATGTTCTTCCCAAGATGATATTATACCACGTGTCTTAATCTACCACTTCGAAGAGAGTTGTCTTCATTACTCCCTCAACGTTTGTGAGCAGCTAAAATTTCTCCCCTGGTTTTCACGCTTGCGAGGAGTTTTGTTGTCGGGATAATGCTTTCCGTGGGCTTAGCTTGCTCTAGTACTCTCCATTGTATGATATTAGCTGAACTTCCTAGATCCACTAAAACACGTTTAATTTTAAAATATAACACATTTAAAGAAATTACTAGTGTGTCGTTGTGCGGTAGTAGTAATCTTTCTACATCTTCGTTTGTAAATGTGATATTGTCTTCCCGGAGCCTTTTATTATGAGTTATTGATACTTTTTTCTTCTTTGTTGCCGAAAAGGTGACCCCATTAATCTTATTCCCTCCAAAGATCATGTTGATCGTTCGGCGTGGGAGTTCTTCTCCTGCTTTCGAGGGTTCTGCGCCGCACCTATTCCGACATAATTGTTTTTAGCATGGTCACTCAAGAATTCTCTGAGGTGACTATTCTTTAACGATGTTGCCACTTCTTCCCTGAGGTGTCGGCAGTTCTAGTATGATGGTCGTTAGTGCCATGGTATTCACACCATAAATTGGGACCTCCCTTGGATGGGATCACATCTCATAGGTCTTGGGAATCGTGCCTCTTTGGTATTTCTCATGGTTGACACCAACTCCACTATACTGACGTTGAAGTTATACTCTAATAACTTAGGGTAAGAAGAATCTCGCGACCCCAAGATATCTCTATCATGCAACGATTTGTTTTTCCGACCATGGTCGGTTCTTCTATCAATGGTGAACTTGTATGCCGTCTGGAAGCTCCTGCCACGACCATCTGTCCGCTCGTAGGGCAAAAATTGGCCCTCAAAGTCCGTCTACCCGTGTCAATATCATCTTTCATTTTTTCTCTATTCTTCTCCCGTCCTTTGGTCGAGAAGACTTCCCTTCAACTTCAGGGAAGCGTCCGAACTTCTCGGATTTAAAGCTTTGGTGAACGCTTCAGCTGCCCATTCATCCGGGACTGCAGGTAGTAACATCCTTTCCTACTAGTACCGAGTAACTAACTCTCGTAATAACTCGGATTCCCCATGCGCAATCCTGAATATGTCGGCCTTTCGGGATTGTACCTTTGTGGAACCGGCATGAGCCTTGATGAAAGAATCCACGAGCATCTCAAAGGAATTTATCTAATACTTGGGCAATAATGAATACCACATTAAGGCTCCCCTCGTGAGAGTATCAACAAATTTCTTTAGCAACACAGATTAAATTTTGTGAGGAGCCAAATTATTTCCTTTCACCGTTGTTGTGTAGGTGGTAATGTGCTCCTGTGGATATGAAGTTCTGTCATATTTCGGCACTTCGAGCATTTGAACCGCTTGGGGATTAATTCTGGGGTTGTGCTCGGTTTATACGGCAATTGGGTATACTTCTTTGGGTCTGGGCCTTTCAGTACTGGTGGCGCTCGCGGGATTTGGTCCATGCGAGCGTTTACTTCCTTCATTAACCGTAAAAGTTCGTTCTTGAATGGGTCGTTCTCGCTATTGAGATCGGGTATGCTTCCCCCAGCCCTATCGGAACCGACTTCACCTCTAGGAGTGTTGTTGTCGACTCTAGGCATTGTTTGGTTCGCGGGGACACATGGAGGAATTGGATGTCGCTTGTTTTCATTATTCAAAGCTCCTGACAACGCCTGTTTCTGCTCCGCCATAACCTTATCTTGCCGCGTGAGATGGCCTAGAATAATCGCATGTTGCTCTTGTAAGACCCTTACCACATGGACGCCATGCTCTTCATTAGCATCATCGGGAGTTGTTTCTCGAATATTTCGAGGATATTGCACGTCATGCACCGGCGTGGCGTCATTCCCCTCGTTTTGGGTATCACTTATTGAATCCTCGAAATTAGGTTGATCCCCTCGAATTTCAGGATTGTGAGTGTTGTTAACAGTATTGTTTGCCATTTTTTTGTGATTTTTTCTACGACAAACGATCAAAGCTTGTTAGTAAAAAAAAGTCAAGGATCATTTACTGTCTAGGCCCCACGGTGGGCGCAAAATTGTCTACCCCTAAAATGGTACAGCTGAATTTGTTCGTGGTTTCTAGACAAGTGAATTAATTTGATCCAAAAAATAACAAAATAAATGATGAAATGTAAAATACTTAGCCTTAAAATATAGATGGAACGACAGAGATGACGAATCCGGGATTAGGATTTCCAGGCACAATAATGATAAAATCAAAAGGCAAGAAAGCAAAATTGTATTAAAATTCTGTATAAAATGTAGTGTAAGTTAGCCAGAAAATTCGTGTCCTCTACAATGATAATTGAGCTCCTATTTATAGTTATGTCTAGAGAAGGAATTCCTAGGATCATGCCCGTCTTTATTGTCAATTATAAGGGCTATTGATGAAGATGTAACGTTAGATATAAATGTCAAATCCCTTGTAATGAGCCATCATCCTTAATGCTACAAAATATTATATATTAAATGTTACCTGGCGCAAACTATTTAATACTACTTTTATGATCATTATTCTTTCCGGTGAATAGCTATGTTCGGTGGCCATCATCATCTTGAATTTCACGTGTCCTTCCTTCAGTTATGTGTCATGTCGTATTTTTTCCTATACAACGCTAATGTTCTCTTGTATCATGTCTAAGTCCCCAGATGTAGGACAAGTTTTATGGATTTAACTGAACTAGTTATTATCCGCTTGAACTATGTATACATATGTAAAATTAATTAAGACTTCTATGACTTCAAATCCAAGATTGACCTATTCTAGTAATTCATATAACAGAAACTGAAACAACTTTCCGTCAATATGCTTGCTTGTTAGTGAGGGCAGTTTGGTCAATTCAATTATGGTTACATTTTGTATTTGCTGGGCGCATGCATATGACTTTGCTGAAAATCTGGGTCCCAGCTAAGTTTTTCATGCCACGCGCTCAGTTGCAAGCTTTTTGACCTTTCACTTCTGTAAAAAATGTGGGCCGTTGACACTCTTCATTTGCAGCCTTTAAATTTTAATGTGTGAATACTTGTATTTCTATCGTTGCATTAGCTTTTGTTTACCTTTGAGTATTTCTCTGTTTCTCTCTCTGTACAATCTACTTAGTTTTTTATTTTTAAGCTTGTCAAATCAGTTTTTAAACTTATATTATTCTCCCTGTTTCAATTTATGTGGACTTTTTTGATTGAGCACGCAGTATAAGAAAAAGTAAAGACTTTTGGAATTTGAGGTCCTAAACAAGTCAAAAAGGGGCCCAGAATATTTGTGTGGTTATAAAAGCTTCTCATTAAGGGTAGAATTGTAAGTTTAAGCCAAATTATTTACAAATTTAGAAAGGGGTCATTTTGTTTGGAACAGACCAAAAAGAAAATATGTTCACATAAACTGGAATGGAGGCATCAGAGTAGTTTTTTTCACTGATTGGTAAAGTTAAACAGTGTTTAAAAACACTTGGATTTTGAGCCAAAAGAAGCCAAAAGCAATAAGTTGAGGAAACCAACGTAGTATATACTTTTCAGCTTAAAAGCTATTCCCTTCGTTCAAATTTATGTGAATCTATTTCTTTTTTGGTTCGTTCCAAAAAGAATATACCCTTTCTAAGATCACAAATTTCAAAAGTCTTTATTTTTTCTTAAATTTCATACGCTGTCAAACAAGTTCACATGAATTGGAATGGAGGGGGTATTTGTGTTTGACCAAGTAATATACACTATTATCCTTACTAGTGTTTATAATTTCCAAAATACCCTTTCCTCGTTAAAACCTAAATCCCACTTTTCTTTTCGTTCTTTCTCCCTGCTTTACTAGCTAACTCTCGGAATCAATCTAGCATATCAGGTGACTCTCCTTGACTGCAATATGCTGTTATCTTCTCAATATGTTCATTATTTTGGCATAACAGCTGGTGCTCATTTCTGCCAACATACTACACCTTTTCTTTCCTTCTGTTTTCTAATATCAAGCAAGAATCACATTAATTAAGCTGGGAACCTGATGAGTTGTTAGCACTATCATCTTTAGTCAGATTACTAGTTATTTATATTTTATTTAAATAAATAATGTTTAATTAAAATACTTTTTATCTAATTATTTTTTACTTAATCTAAAGACGTAAATTAATTTGTATTTGAATTAATTCAAGCATAAAAATATTGCAATAATGTGCTAATTTTTAGTGATACAACTTTAAGGGCATTTCAGTCATATTAATATAAAGGCCAAATACATCGACAACCCCTTAAACTTGTCCTCACTTTTCACTTTGACACTTCATCTTAAGTCCGCTCCAATTGAACACTTCAACAACACCTCGAATGTGTCATTTAGACACAACTCGGTGATGTGGCATAGTGCGTGTATTACACTATTTTCCAGAGCGTGATAGATCAATTTTTTAAATTAAAAAAAATTCTCTTTCTTTTCCCACCTATTCTTTCACACAGTCACCAGATTTTCACCTTCCTCTCTCCCCCTCCACCGGTCCATGGCCGGAATAAATGGAGGTTGCCGGAAAACCCCAAATATTTATTCTTTCTTCTTTTCTCTCTTCTTTTTCAACTTAGTTACTTTCTTTTCCAATTAGGCTGCTAGAGAAATTAAATTACCAGCGAATTATTCACGGTCAAAGATATCAAACAATTATCAAAGAAAGGATTTTCAACAAAAAATGAAAAAACCGACCTCATCTATCCAGTCGCCGCCTTCCACAGCTTTCACCGGCCAAACGCCGCCGAGCCCCTCTCTCCAGCCGTCTCCTCTCCATGGTCAAGCCATCTTCTCTTTCTTTTTTACACTAAAAAGGAACCCTTCATCTGGACACAAAGAAGAGAACCGGGCAGCTTCCCATTCCCCTAACTCACTGCCGCCTCACACCACCAACAACCACCCTCTCCAGCCCACCAGAAACCAGCCCCACTACCCTCACCCATCTCCTTTACTCCAGAAACCAAACGTTAAAGTTCGCTCCACCAGTGGCTGCCCGCCTCCAGCAGCAGAAACAAAAACACACAAAAAAGGCAAACAAAATAGAGGTCGCCGGCGAGTTCGAGTTTCCTCACTTGAAGTCGTTGATTCGAGTCACTTGAGGCTCGAAGTCTTCTGGGCAGTTGAGGTCTGTTCGTGGCCCCGTGGAGAGGATGGGATCTTCCTCCGCCGTCAACCAATAACTCTACTGCTGGAGTCGCCGGCGACTGGTGGGTGTGAACGGAAAAAAGTTGAAGTCGCCGGCGGTGGATGGTCGTTTGTGGCGTGAAGAAGAAGATGGGGTCTTGGAGAGGTTGAGGTCCTAGGGTTCAAGGGTAGGGGTGGCGGCGACTGATGGCTTTGGGTAAGGGTTAGGTCTAGGGTTTTCAGGTTATGAAGATGAAGGTTGTTGGGGAAGATGACAATGGCTGAAAGTGACTTTTTTAATTAATTAATTTAAGTTAAATCCATGTGTCTTTTTTTTATTCGTTACCGTGGCGAGTGAATCACACACATTGCTTATGTTTGGCTGCTTACGAATTTTGTGTCTAAATGACACATTCGAAGTGTGGTTGGAGTGTTCAATTGGAGCAGACTTAAGATGGAGTGTCAAAATGAAAAGTGAGGACAAGTTTAAGGGGCTGCCGATGTATTTGGCCTAATAAAAAAGAGCACGTATCAACTGCTTATTTTTAATTTTACCACTTCTATCCAAACACATAACTGCATATTTTCAATTTCAGCTCCCGCACGGGCATGTAATTTCTCTATGCTTTATAGTTACAGGGAGTATAGCGTATCTCTAAATAGCTTTTCTGATTTTTTTCTATTTTTAAAATATTTGTGCGAGATTCTGACGGTTTTCGGCTTTGCATCTTTTTTTTTTGGTCAAGAAGATGGAATTTTATAAATTAAGGAGAATTATAAGGAGCGAAATTTGAGTGTGGTACAAAAGAGTGGCGTGTAGCTGTTGCTACGTCTACTGTATTTCCTTAGTTACAAAAAGTGGACAACTATTTAGACAAAAAGAGGACGGGGTTGTTGCGTTTAGTGCTGGCAAAATAAGCCTATATTTTACTAGTTTAATTTGCTTATATTTTAATGGGTTCTTAAGTTGGGTAAAATTTGAGCCTTAACCTATATTCAACCCGTAGAAATATGGATATTTATGGGTAAAATATGGGTTAGACTAGTGGGTTATCTTCCAACTTTTTTATATTTGTTTAGCTTGACATTTTCCTTATGAACTCATTCTCTAATTGAAGGAAATTATTTTACTTATCAAGAGAAAGAAAAATATTTTTCAAAACTCTTTTTCAATCTAACCCACCATATGCCTCATCCCCACCAACCCACCCCCACCCCAAGCCACCTTAGCCCACCCACCCCTACACCCACTACTACCATCCAACCCCACCCAACTCAATAGAAACATTATTAAGGGTGTGTTTGGTATCAAGAAAAATATTTTCCAAGAAAATATTTTCTTCGAAAACAAGTAGTAATCTTATTTTCTGGTGTTTGGTATGCAAATCAAGGAAAATATTTTCTCAAGAGTATTCATAAATAATTTTGATACAATAAACATGAAGCCATAAACTTCGAACCAACAACATTCCGAACCCATAAATTTCACAAACTTCTGAACCGCAAAACTTTCGAAACCACAAAATTTCGAACCCTTAAACTTTATAATTTCTAAACTCGTAAACTTTGAAACACATAAACCTCCGAAGTCATAACTTTAGAACTTGTAAAATTTTGAACATGTAAATCGAAAGATGCAAAAAAGTAAAACTAAAAATATATTAAAAAAATATTTTTTCCCGGGGGTATGGGGGAAGGTGGGGTGGGGTGGGGGGTTGCAGAAAAAAAACCAAAATTTGAAAATAACAAAAAAAAGTAATTAAAAAAAAATTGCGGGAGTGGGGGAGTTACAGAAAAAAAAAAACAGAAATTTTAAAAATTACAAAAAAAAAAATACAACCCGTATAAATTGCATTAGAAAAAAAATACACTTATATAATATGGTTAACCCATATTCAACCCGCCTATTTGACACTCAATCCGTTTTTTACCCGCATGAAATATGAGCGGGTTGAGACCCAACCCATTTTTGCTCAACCCATTTTTAACCCCCTCAAATCAATCCAACCCACCCATTTGTCACCTCTAGTTGCGTTGTAGAGTTGAGATATCGCTTCTGCTCCTTTCCCCTTAGATCGTCCATGAGCTCGTTCATCACAAAAGGGGTAGTTCCAAAAATTCTATAATTTGTGTCTGCATGTCGAGGTCTGCCCTAAAAGTCTTGGCACTTGACATCCGGAGACATCTGCTACATATTATGCTTCTTCACACGAAGGAAATTAGTTAAAGCTATTTATATAAAACAAAAAAGATTCGCCAATTTCTAAAGTTGGAATCTCAAATTCATATTTCAAATCAAAGTGATTTTGTTAACAAGGTAATTTGTAATTTCTCTACTATTCATATAAAAGTTATTTTGTTCTATAAGTTCTGGAAAAAATATTGAAGTACAATTAATTACTACTTAGTTGTCAATAAGATTGTTTTACTCTTTAACCCATATGTAAGGCATATAATGAGAGAAAATAAAGTACTAATAAGAATTTTTAAAATTAGTTCCTCAGTTTGAGACATTTTATTATCAAGCATCAATTTTTAAAACGTTCAATTTGAATAATGTGTTGAATGAGACAAAAATTAAATTACTTTTAAGAAGTTATACTACATAAAAAATAAAGTTCGATACTTCATAAATAAGGACATACATAGACTGCTTTTTTCTAAACCAATTACGATATCATAATTAGTGTATCGAGAAATTCCAGTAACATATTGCCGAATATTATATTATACTATAGTTAAAGTAGTTTAAAATATCAATAGTATATAAATATACTATTCAATTGAAAAATAACATTTTTTTTTTTGCATCATTTCAATATATTCTGAAGGAAAAGCAAATCATTTTTAGTAACAGTAGATGCAGGTGAACGTAATTGTATATGGTAAAATATGCTATGCTATGTGGCTTCATAAGAGAGTGACACGTGGAGTTGAAGGCGGAGATAGTTAAATTGAAGGCAATTGTTTCATTTGTCACCGGAGAGAATGATGCTCATAAAGGTGCAATAAATACCTTCCGCCCAATAGCATTTAGTGGAGAAGATTTCACAGCATTTAGTACACTGCCTGTTACAAAGAATTTGTCATTTATGTTCACCGTTACATATTCTTCAATGATCCTCATAATTGACATTAAAGAATTGTCACGCCCCAAAACCGAGGGATACGACCGGCACTCAACCGGAGGACCCCAGTCAAGCGGACCTGGATTTGCCTTACCTATCCCACGCAATACCCCGTGATTTTAATATACATTATTCATGTGAAATAACAATTAAGACTTAAGCATAAACTTACAACTTGAATTCATTTCTACTTTTTATCAAAACCAACATATGATACCAAATGCTTACAAAATACATATAACATTTACCAACGTGGACCACGATTCCGAACCGTACACTTACTACCCAAAATACATATGTACACTACCTACATTGTGTCTACGGAGCCTCTACGAATACTATGAACTTAAACAATACTTTGCCGGCAACAAGGCCCCGACTATACCTTACACTATACAATAAACTCAAAATGAGGTGGCATGAGCCACACGTGGCCCCGAGAGGAAGTGGGGCTCACCAGAACAGCTGACGGAAAGGAGAGGAGGCACTACTAACGCTGGGCTGAATTACCTGTTGTGGAACCACCTACATTCAATATAAGAAAATATAGCGCCCCCGACAGAAAGGACGTTAGTACCATTGAATAGTACTAGTATGTATGAACAAACTTTACTCTAAGTAAAATCAAGAAATGCACAGGTAGAAAGCAGTTAAGCAAACCAACACGTAATACACAGTGATATAGAAATAATTGCCACTAAAGGTTTCACAGACTTTCATTTCAACACAATCACACTCCACCCTTGTTTCTTCTCGACATTCTACCCTTATTACTTCCTGTTGCGGCGCGCAACCCGATCTCACATGACAATCACATTTCAATTTCATTTATTTTGTTGCGGCGCGCAACCCGATCCCACCGGACAATTACATTTCACCCTTTTTACCTCTCTACCCTTATTCCTTCGTGTTACGGCATGCAATCCGATCCCACCGGACACCACAATTCACTATAAACAACAACAGCCCACAGTTCAATCACATGGCTTCATACCATCAAGGATATCATTTCATAGCAACCAAACAATTATGTATTCATAATAGTCCTTACCAGCCATTAATGTAATCACAAAAGTATTCATCAACAAGAATATAATTTTATTTCAATCAACAACTCATATGAAGTCAAGACACGATGGTTCTTGCCAATAATGCATCATATAAGATATTGCCATGATCATATAGTTCAATCAAATCAATTTACAACCTTCTTTTATCACTTGTTACACAGCCCTTAGCACATAGATACATATACACACATGAGTCATTTCCATCCTTTCGAACCAACATATTTAGTTTTCAAACATTTAACACGTCTTACCCCTAAACACAATCACCCAAAAGACAATCCATTCACATTTATTCAACAAGGAGCTCATACCGAATATTTAGGCACCAACATGAGGGCTTTACGAAAATTAAAGTTAGCCATACATACCTAGGGGCGAATTTCCTTTTTAACTCTTACTCACAATTCACCGAACCGTCTAGTACCGTCAATCTGGTTCACACTTTAATACATTTAACTTAGAATCGTAAATCATGAATGCATTCGAACTTTCTTAGGCGTTTTGCCGACACTATGTGACCCCTTAGATTACCAACCCCTTCTTTGTGAATATTTACTCCAACCCACTTCCTCTTACTAGATTATGAACATAAATGAACATGCATGCAAGTCTTTACATTTTTGTCTTCAAGAACCAATGTAGGTGAGTCCCATTTCTATTTAAAAATCTGAGAAATTAAAGAAATTGGGGTGAAGATTTACCTGCTCGAACGAAGAAGAAAACAATTACTCGAAAATCTCCAGGCCTAAGGGATTTTAGGAAAAATCGATTTGATGAAGTATGGGTTT
Organism: Nicotiana undulata; assembly: GCA_005239495.1. Lineage (NCBI taxonomy): Eukaryota > Viridiplantae > Streptophyta > Magnoliopsida > Solanales > Solanaceae > Nicotiana > Nicotiana undulata. The sequence goes on along the minus strand of ML277336.1, from coordinate 44,184 downwards.
TTCTCTCAAGAACTCTCTCTCCCCTCTCTCTATTTTATTCACAAAATGGTTTAAAATGAAGGGGAGGGGTGTTGTATTGAACAGGGGGTCGAGTCCTAAAATTTAGAAAATAGGAGCCCCGACACGGAATGCGGTCAGGAATGCGATCGCATTCCTGTTCTGCGGTCCGCATTCCGGTCGCATAGTGGCCCTCAAAATAGGCCAAAATTGAAAAACACACTGCCTAGGTATGCAACCACTATGCGATCCGCATACCCGTTATGCAATCGCATAACCTCCTTCACAAAAACAAAGGGGAAAGAATGCGACAACTATGCGGTCCGCATAGCCAGAATGCGATCGCATTCTGGACCGCATAGTTGTCCTTAATTTGGGCAATGGCCTGCCCAGGTATGCGACCATTATGCGGTCCGCATACCCATTATGCAATCGCATAGTGCGTCGCATAACGCCCAATTTCTGGAAAATTACATCTTTCAAATTCCGGGGTACTTTTTACTAAAAATAGGTCCGTTTTAAGAATTCCTATAGTTATAACAACTCGAAGACTTATTCGAGCATTATTTAAGATATAAAATTTACGGGTCTTTACAAGAATGGCATGATCCTACGACCTTGTTCCCTAAATGTAGCTATAAATAGTGAATTCCGTTATCATTGTAAAGGACACGAATTTTCTTGCAGACTTATGCTATAATCAATTTAAAGCTTTATCTTCTTACTCATTGATCTCGTTGTTGTTGTGCTCTTAAGACCTGCTCCGAAATTATTATTTATGTTATTTTGTCTTCATTTCAAGGCTAAGTATTGTATATTCCTTCAATTATTTTATTAATTTAAGATCGAATTAATTCACTTTTTCTAGAAATCACGTATGAATTCAGATGTACCATTTTACGGGTAAACAGTTTGGCGCCCACTGTGGGGCTTAGACAGCCGTGTAATTAAGTTGACCCTTGCCTCTTTTACTAACGTGTTTTGATTATTTGTCTTAGAAAAAAATCACAAAAAATGGCAGACAGTGGTGTTAATAACACACACAATCATGAGGCTCAAGGAGACCAGCCTCACCACGAGGATTTAGTCAGCGACACCCATAATGAGAGAAATGACGCTATGCAGGTCCACGGCAGGCGGTATCCGCGACATATTCAGGAGGCGACTCTCAATGATGCTGAAGATGAGCATGTTGTTGAAGTGGTAAGGGTCCTGCAAGAGCAAGAATCGGTTATTCTAGGCCATCTCACACGGCAGGACAAGGTTATGACGGAGTTGAAGCAGGCATTGTCGGCGGCTTCCAATAATGCGAATGGACGAGGTCCAGTTACTCCCGGTGCTCCCGTGAATCAAATAACGCAGAGGGACGACAACAACACCCCGAGGGGTAAAGTTGGCTCTGATGGGGCTGGGAGGGGGGGGGAGCGAATCTGGCCCCAACAACGAGAACGATCCTTTCAAGAATGAACTCTTACAGTTTGTGAGGGAAGTGAACGCCCCATGGACCAAATTCTTGGTGCACCACCGGTGCTGAAAGGGCTAGACTCGAAGAAGTATACTCAATTGCCGTACAAACTAGGCGCGACACCATAATTAATCCCGAAGCGGTTTAAAATTCCCGACGTGCCAAAGTAATATGGAACTTCAGACCCTCATGAGCATATTACTACCTATAAAATGGCGGTGAAGGGGAACGATTTAGTTCCCCACGAGGTTGAATCTGTTTTGCTGAAGAAATTCAGAGAGACTCTCACGAGGGAGCCTTGGCGTGGTATTCGTTGTTACCCGAGCATTCTATAGATTCCTTTGAGATGCTCGCAAACTCTTTTATGAAGGCCCATGCCAGGACCGGGAAGGTGCAGGCCCAAAAAACCGACATATCCACAATTACACAAGGAGAGTGTGAGTTGCTACGGGAATTCATCACCCGGTTCCAAGTTCAAACTCTTCCTGAAAATAGAAGGAAGGCTTTCTTGAGTTTCAAGGGATGACTTGGGCAGATGTCCACAACCGATACGTGTATAAGATATGGATTGAAGATAATCATATTGGCTTCCCATCGTTGGAAAAAGGACGAGAGAAGAATAAAGGAAAATCAAAATATAATTTTGACACAGATAGATGGTCTTCGAGGGGCCAGTTTTTGCCCTACAAATGGGCCGAAGGACACGACAAAGATTTTTGTTCGGCAGACAGGTTTGTTACCGATAGAAGAACTGATCGTGGTCGGAACAACAGATCCTTGCAGGACAAAGAAGCATCAGGTACACGAGATCCTTCCTACCCCAGGCTATCAGAATACAATTTCAACGTTAGTGTAGTGGAATTGGTATCATCTATGAGAAACATTAAAGAAGCACGATTCCTGAAGGAGATGAGGTCAATCGATCCCAGCCAGAGGGATCCCAATTTGTGGTGCGATTACCACGGGATGAATGGCCACCATACTGAGGACTGCCGACATCTGCGTGAGAAGGTGGCGACACTATTAAAAAGTGTCCATCTCAGGGAATTAGTGATTGGACCAAGAATAATTATGCTCGCAACCATGATAACGCGAAGCCCTCGAAAGTAGGAGAAGATCCCCCGCGCCAGACAATCAACATGATCTTCGAGGGGAACGAGATTAACGTGGTCACCTTCTTGGAAGCAAAAAAGATGAAAGTATCAATAACTCACAGCAAGAGACTCCGGGAAGTTGTTGAAGACGACATCACTTTCACATAGGAGGATGTAGACGGATTGTTGCTACCATACAACGATACTTTGGTAATTTCTTTTAAATGTTAGATTTTAAAATCAAACGTGTTATGGTGGATCCAGGAAGTTCGGCCAATGTCTGACAATTGAGGGTATTGGAGAAAGCCAAACTCATCGGAAGCATCATTCTTGCCACAAAACTCCACACCGGATTCCACCTCGCAGGCGTGAAAACCTGAGGAGCGTTCATGCTGCCCACGAACGCCGAAAGAGTGATGAAGACAACAGAATTTGAAGTGGTGGACTATGGGTTATAATATTATTCTGGGAAGACTATGGCTGCACGAGTTGAGAGTCGTACCATCAACATAGCATCGGTTGCTGAAACTCCCAACACCCGAAGGAATCAAACAGATAAGAGGCGACCAACCGACGACAAAGGAAATGGATGCGATTTTGGTCTCCAATAGTTAAGTGAAAGAGCATGCGGCATAGAAATTACAAGAATCAGTGTCTGCTCTCGAATCGAATGAAGTTTTCCAGGGGGAAGAAGCGTCAGAATCTTATTTGGTGCCGAGATATGTCCAGGTCTCAGAAGAGACGGATGCAATAAAACCCACAGTGGAAGAGCACGAGCAAGTTGCATTGTTTGAAAAGTTCTTAGAAAGGAAATTCCACTTGGGGACCGTACTGCACCCCGAGCTCAGGTCTGGCTTTATTGAATTTCTTAAATATAATGCCGATTGTTTTGCATAATCACATGTGGATATGATAGGTATCGAAATGGAAGTGGATTTACACAAGCTAAGATTGGATCCCAACATCCCTTCGGTAAGACAAACGAAATGCCATATTGCGGAGGCCACAAATAAATTCGTCAAAGAAGAGGTAACTCGCCTACTTGATATCGGGTTGATCTGAGAGGTAAAGTATCCAAACTGTCTAGCTAACGTAGTAGTAGTTCCTAAGAAGAACAATAAATTTTGCATGTGTGTAGATTATAAGGACTTGAATAAGGCGTGCCCAAAAGACTCGATCCCACTGACAAACATCGATTAGATGATCGATGCTTATTTCGAGTACAACAAAATTAAGATGAACCTGGAGGATCAGGAAAAGACTTCGTTCATAACAAAGTTTGGCACATATTGCTATAATGTGATGCCTTTTTAGCTAAAGAACGTCAGAGCCACTTATTAAGGGCTCGTAAACGCGATGTTTGAAAAACAAATAAGGAAAACCATGGAAGTATATATAGACGATATGCTCGTTAAGTCTTTGAATGCATGTGATCATCTTTAGCATTTGCAAGAAACTTTCGACATCCTAAGGAAGCATAACATGAAGCTTAACCTTGAGAAGTGCCCGTTGGGGTCAGCTCTAGCAAGTTCTTAGGATTTCTGGTATTTCAAAGGGGAATTAAGGTAAACCCCGATAAGATCAAAGCCATCGAAGACATCTGGGACCAGCTATGAAAGAGGTTCAGAGGCTCGTATGGAGATTGGACACTTTGAGCAGGTTTATTTCCCGATCATTAGAGAAATGACATCATTTCTTTGCGCTGCTCAAAAAGAAAAACAACTTATAATGGACCCGGAATGCCATCATGCTTTGAGATATTTGAAAAGTTACTTGTCAAGCACAAGGAAGGTGAAATAGTATTACTTACCTCGCAGTCTCGAAGGTAGCGGTAAGCGCCGTTTAGGTCAGTGAGGATGAAGGTATGAAATCTCCCATTTATTACGTTAGTAGAATTTTAATGGGAGCAGAAACTCTCTACCCGCATTTGGAGAAGCTGGCCTTAGCTCTCATAATCACCGCTCGAAATTTGAGGCCTTACTTCCAGTGTCACTCGATAGATGTGGTGACCACCTTTCCCCTGCGGAACATCCTCCACAAAACTGAACCCTCGGGTAGATTGGCCAAATGGGTCGTCGAAATGAGTGACTTCAACATAGAATATAAACCAAGAACTGCGATTATGTCACAAGTTTTGGTCGACTTTGTGGCCGATTTCAATTCGAGATTGTTGCCTCTAGCAACCAAAGAAGAAGTGATGGTGTCTGAATTGACAGTAGGAGTTGGGACCCTATTTACGAACATAGCTTCCAACGTAAAGGAGTCCAGTCTTGGCATAGTATTAACCACGCCTTTGGGAGAAACCCTAAGGTAGGCCATCAGAACGGTCCCTTTATCTAACAATGAAGCAAAGTCTGAAGCTTTGATTGCAGGACTCGAACTGGCCCGGGTACTAGATTTCGAGGTCACAAAAATCAAATGCGACTCTCAGCTGGCGGTATATAAGGTCTACGGGATCTTCGAAACCAAAGAGGAGCACATGCAACAATACGCAGTGAAGGTCCAGGCTCTACTGGCTCGATTTCGGGAGTGGTAGATTACTCATATCCGGAGGGAAGAAAATGCATAAGCATATGCATTAGCTAACCTCGGTTAATCTACGGTATTGAAAAGATCGGATTCTGGGAAAGTAGTACAACTCATTCACTCAGTCTTGGATGCGGATAGCTAATATGAGGCAAATACGACTAATTTGGTATGGGACTGGAGGAATGAGATCATCGATTATCTCGAGCACGGGAAATTTCCCGAAGACTCTAAGGCATCTCGGGCGCTGCGCACCAAAGCAGCACGATATAGCTTCAAAGGAGGCCAACAGTATAGGAAATATTTCCAAGGCCCACTATCCCGATGCTTGGGAGCATCTTAAGCTAATTATGTTATGCGAGAAGTCCACGAAGGGATATGTGGAAACCATTGTCGTGGTCGTTCATGAAGTGGGGGATGAACATCGTCGGACCACTGTCGTCGGCCCCTGGTAAGGTAAGGTTTCTTTTAAATTTAACTGACTGTTTTTCTAAGTGGGTTGAAGCAGGTCCTTATCAACGTGAAGTGGTGGATTTTACGTGGGAGAACATAATTTGCAGATTTGGAATACCAAAAGAATTTATGGGCGCAAAGATCACAATGTTCCTTGAATATTTGAAAATCAAGAGAATCACATCTTCACCCTATCATCCAAGTGCAAATGGTCAAGTGGAATCAACGAACAAAGTGATTATACAAAATCTCAAGAAGAGGTTGGAAGCAGCTAAAGGTAAATGGCCTGAGGAACTGCCTGGAGTGCTATGGGCGTACCGAACAACGGTCGAATCGAGCACAGGAGAAACTCTTTTTTCCCTTGTGTACGGAGAAGAAGACTTAATCCCGATAGAAGTAGGAGAGCCTACCTTGAGATATATCCAGGCAAGTGAAGAGACAAACAACGAAGCGATGTTGGTCAACTTGGAGCTACTCGATGAGCGCAGGGACTTGGAACATGTAAAAATGCCATCCCAGAAGCATATAATGGAAAGATATTATAATCGAAGAGCCAACCTGCATTATTTTAAAGTGGGAAACTTGGTTCTAAGGAAAGTAAGTCAAAACACCCAGGAACTCAACGCATGAAAGCTAGGTCCAACCTGGGAAGGCCCATACCGGGTTTTAGTTGTCACAAAAAAAAGGCTCATACGAGTTGGAAAATCATGATGGAGAAAAGTTGCAAAGCAACTGGAATGATGCACACCTCAAGAGATATTATTACTAACCCACTTTTTTTCCCTTGGTCTAGTTTTTGTCCCAATTGCGTTTTCTGGCAAGGTTTTTAACGAGGCAGTAACGGAAATCATACTGCAAATAACGTTACAACAACAACAATAAGACCTTTAATAGCAAGACACACAAGCGAAGAACCTATTTGACTCAATAGAAAAATTCCCACCGGGGAGTGAGTTTTCTATCAAGCAAAGGTTACCCGACCGTTCACAAGTGCAAAAAACTAGAGGATTGTTAGATAGTCTTTTTCCCGATAGAATAAATTTTTAAGGGGAAACACAGTTTGTTACTGAGCTGAAGATTGTCCAGCAATTCATTAGTGGGGTCCTCGAAGGTGCAAGACTTTCAGTGTTTCAATTCGCATCCTTCGCGTTTGAAATTAGGGGGGAATGGTATAAGGATACAAAAACAATGATTGCCACGTTGATCAGAACACGAAAACCGGAAACATAGTTGTATAATCGGAACCGGGGACTGCAATGCCAGTCCCATAAGAAACAAGTTGTACAAGTTAACCATAAGAAATGGAAATTTCATTTTAGCATAACGAATGCTTGTGTATTTATTGAAAAATGAAGGAATAAAGTAAAGTTTTTTTATTTTCCATCTTGTTTCTTGTCTGACCGATGAATTGATTTTATCATTTGAAAGTTAAACAAGTACTTCAAATTCTAGTGCCATAATATACAGGAGACGTCCTCTTCATGTCACGACCCAAATTTTCCACCATCGGGATCGTGATGGCGCCTAACATTGAACCTGCTAGGAAAGCTAACAGTACCGGTTATTTCGTCTTGTTACTTTATTATTAAAAGTTAAAAGTTGATATAAAAAATCATCGGAAATAAAAGTGTGGAAGAAAAAGAATCTAACAACTTAATTAAATACCATTACGAATTTCATAATAACTACTCCCAGAATTGGTGTCACAATTTCACAGACTGTCTATGCAACTACAAATAAAGGTCTGAATAAAACAAAATACATCTGTCTCAAAAATACATAAAGACAGGAAAGAATAAGATAGAAGGTGACGCCAAGGCCTGCGGACGCCTGCAGGACTACCTCGGGGTCTCCACTGGACTGAAGGCAGCAACCTCGATCTAGGGTCCGTAGGGTCAAGTACCGGGATATGCACAAAAGTGCAGAGTGTAGCATCAGTACAACCGACTCCATGTACTGAGTAAGTGTCGAGCCTAACCTCGGCGAAGTAGTGACGAGGCTAGGACACGACAACCAAGTAACCTGTGCAGTTTAATCATGTACGAAAAGCAATAATAATAACAAGAAATAGACAGCTAAATTCAAGGAAAGGGGAAACATGCTGAGGGGAGGGAATATCAAGTGATAAAAAAAATGAAGTAAAGCGACAAAATAAATATCAACTCAACACCACATAAATAGTAACACAAAAGCAAGTGCACGACATCACCCTTCGTGCTTTTACTCCCATCCTCACTGTAAATCAATAGAAACGGCACAGCATCACCCTTCGTGCTTTAACACTCTTCCTCACCCAAACAAATCAACAACAGAAATCCGGCAAGGAAATCAACAATATAAACAATAATAAAACCATAACGCCCCGGCAAGGGAGACAACAGTAGAATAAATATCATCCCGGCAAGGGAAATAGCTAAAACCAATCTCAGTTAGTTACTTGACTTCACATAATAATTCTCAATTTGAACCCATACTCAACAATAAGCAATACCAAGGAATTTCTATCAACATGAATAACTAGCAGTTTAGACATAGGTAGTGCTTAAAGAAAATAGCATACAAATCACAACATACGACTCACGGGCATGCGTGACACCAACGTATAGATACTTGCCACCACACCTATACGTTGAACATGTTACCAACACGTAGAAATTAGCACACAACACCTATTCCTTCAAGCTAAGGTTAAACAAAACACTTACCTCGAACCACGGCAAAACTCAAGCCTCAATTACCGCTTTCCCTTTAGAACTTGCCTTCAATTCAATTGTATCTAGACATAATTAACTTAACAATATCAATAAGTGCTAAATAATTCAACCCCGATGCTTAATTATAGGTTTTTCTATCATTCTTCCTAAAAAGTCAAAAATCGACCCGAGCCCACTTGGTCAAAACATGAGGTTCGGACCAAAACCCAATCACCCATTCTCCCACAAGCCCGAATACGTAATTAGTTTCGGAATCCGACTCCAAACCGAAGTCTAAATTCCCAAATTTGTAAAATACCAAATTCTCCTAAAACTCCTAATTTCTACCCTTAAAGAACAAGATTTAGGCCCAAAACTCTAATGGGTGTTGATGGAAGATGAAGAAAATGAGTTTAAGAACACGAACCTATGACTTGGTGGTGAAATCCCTCTTCAAAAATCTCCCCTAAGCTTCCTTGGTTTTGAAAATATGAATTTACGGCTAAAATCCTGTTTTTCTACTGTTTTAAGATGGCTGGACAGACCTTCTACGCGTTCGCGAGAGGTCTGTCGCATTCGCGTAGCCGTGGCCCTATTGACCTTCGCGTTCCCGAGATAGCCCATGTGTTGGCGTAGGTTCACTCCCCCTGGCCTTCGCGTTCGCGTGCCTTTGGCTGCGTTTGCATAGGGTATCAACTCTCCTCCCCCAGTTCCCATCCTAATGCTATGCGTTCGCGAGCCACTGGCCTCGATCGCATAGTACAAACCCAGCCACTTCCCTGATTACTGTTCATGTTCGGGTGGGTTACCACGCGTTCGCATAGTACAAATTACCATACACTAGAAAACAACAACTTCACCAGATTTTCTAAGTCCAAACCACTCCGTCGCCTATCCGAAACTCACCCGAGCCTTCGGGGCTCCAAACAAAACATGTACACAACCTTAAAAATATTCTACGGACTTACTCGTGTGATAAACTCGCCAAAATAACATCTTAAACAACGAATTTAGCATTAAAATCAAAGAAAAATCTCAAGAACTTTCAAAGCTTCAAATTTCACAATTACGGGTCCGAATCACGTCATATGACCTCCGTTTCTTACCAAAATTTACAAGCATCACTCAAATACTATATTAAACCTGTACCGAGCTATGGAACAAAAATACGGGCTCGATACCATCGATGTCAAATATAGTCAAATTTCCAAACACTCTTATAATTTCACTTAAACAATTTCTTTCAAAAATTCATTTCTCGGGCTTGGAACCTCGGAATTCAATTCCGGGCATACGCTCAAGTCCCATATTTTCCTACGGACCCTCCGGAATCGTCAAATCATGGTTTCGGGTCCGTTTACCCAAAATGTTTACCGAAGTCAACTTAAATTCAATTTTAAAGGAAAAATTAGCATTTTTCTCAGTTTTTCATATAAAAGCTTTCCGAATATACTCCCGGACTGCGCTCGCAAAACGAGGTGAGACAAAAAGGAAGTTTTCAAGGTCTTGGAATATTGTTTTGACTTATAAAATGAGAGATGACGTTTTGGGTTATCACATTCTCCACCTCTAAAACAAACGTTTGTCCTCGAATGGACATAGAAAAGTACCTGAATTGGGGAAAAGATGGGGATACCAGCTCCGCATATCGGACTCGGACTCCCAGGTAGCTTCCTTGGCAGGCTGACCTCTCCACTGAACATGAACCGAAGGATAACTCTTTGATCTCAACTGACGAACCTACCGGTCTAGAATAGCTATCGGCTCCTCCTCATAGGTCAATCCTTGTCCAACTGGACACTGCTGAAGTCTATCACATGGGATGGATCGTCATGACACTTCCGAAACATAGACACATGAAACACTAGATGCACACCTGATAAACTCGGTGGCAACACAAGTCTGTAATCCACATCTCCCACTCTATCAAGGATATCAAAAGGGACGATGTACCTAGGGCTTAGCTTACCCTTCTTCCCAAATCTCATCACGCCCTTCATGGGCGACACCCGAAGCAAAACCCGCTCTCCGACCATGAGTGCCACATCACGAACTCTGTGATCGGCATAACTCTTCTGCCTGGACTGAGCCGTGCGAATTCTATCATGAATGATCTTAACCTTATCCAAGGCATCCTGCACTAAGTATGTACCCAACAACCGAGCCTCTCCCGGCTCAAACCATCCAACAAGCGACCGACACCGCCTACCATATAGTGCCTCGTAGGGAGCCATCTGAATGCTCGACTGATAGTTGTTGTAGGCAAACTCAGCTAATGGCAAGAACTTATCCCAAGAACCTCCAAAGTGAATGAAACAGGATCGTAGCATATCCTCCAAATTCTTAATAGTACGCTCGGACTGTCCGTCCGTCTGGGGATGAAACGCTGTGCTCAACTCAACCCGCGTGCCCAACTCACGCTGAACTGCCCTCCAGAAATGCGAGGTTAATTGCGTACCTCGATAAAAAATAATAGACACAGGCACACCATGAAGACGAAAAATATCCCTAATGTAGATCTCGGCCAACCTCTCCGAAGAATAGGAAACTGCCACAAGAATGAAATTCGCTGACTTGGTCAGCCTATCCACAATAACCCATACTGCATCGAACTTCCTCTGAGTCCGTGGGAGTCCAACAACGAAATCCATGGTGATACGCTCTCACTTCCACTCAAGAATCTCAATCTGTTGCAACAATCCACCAAGTCTCTTATGCTCATACTTTACCTGCTGACAATTCAAACACCGAGCTACATATGCCACAATATCCTCCTTCATCCTCCTCCACCAATAATTCTTCCGCAAATCCTGATACATCTTTGCGACGCCCGGATGAATGGAGTACCGGGAACTATGGGCCTCATCTAATATCAACTCACGAAGTCCATCCACATTGGGCACACAAATACGACCCTACATCCGTAAAACTCCATCATCCCCAACTCTGACCTGCTTGGCACCATCGTGCCGCACCGTGTCCCTAAGGACAAGTAGATAAGGATAATCATACTATCGATCTCGAATACGATCAAATAAAGAAGAACGAGCAACCGTATAAGCTAGAACATGGTCGGGCTCAAGAACATACAATATCATGAACTGATTTGCTAAAGCCTGAACATCTAAAGCAAGCGGTCTCTCCCTGAACAAAATAAATGCAAGGCTACCCATACTGGCTGACTTCCTACTCAAAGCATCGGACACCACATTGGCCTTCCCCGGATGATACAAGATGGTGATGTCATAGTCTTTCAACAGCTCCAACCATCTCCTCTGGCTCAAATTCAACTCTTTTTGCTTGAACAAGTATTGCAAACTCTTGTGATCCGTGAACACTTTACATGAAATGCCATATAGATAATGCCTCCAAATCTTCAGCGCGTGAACAATGGCTGCTAGATCCAAAACATGAATTGGATAATTCTTCTCGTGGATCTTTAACTATCGCGAAGCATATGCAATAAACTTGCCAACCTGCATCAACACCACACCAATTCCGATACGATATGCATCACAATACATAATATATGTCCCTGAACCTGTGGAAAAACCAACACCGGCACCGTAGTCAAAGCTGCCTTGAGCTTCAGAAAGATCGCCCCACACTCATCTGACCACCTGAACTAGGCACCCTTCTGAGTCAACCTGGCCATCGAGGCTGCAATAGACGAAAACCCCTCCACAAGCTGACAGTAATAACCTGCCAAACCCAAGAAACTCCAGATCTCTGTGGCTGATGTAGGTCTAGGCCAATCCTTGACCGCTGAAATCTTCTTAGGATCCACTTGAATACCCTCCGCTGATACAACATGACCCAATAATGCAACTGAACTCAACCAAAACTCACATTTCAAAAACTTAGCATATAACTGACTGTCCTTCAGAGTCTGGAGAACGACTCGAAGGTGCTGCTCATGCTCCTCCCGGTTGTGGCAACAAATTAGAATATCATTAATGAAGACAATCACGAAGGAATCCAAATAAGGCCTGAACACTCGGTTTATCAAATCCATTAAAGCTGATAGGGCATTTGTCAACCCGAATGACATCACTAAGAACTCATAATGCCCGTACCGAGTGTGAAAAGCTGTCTTAGGGACATCGGATGCCCTAATCCTCAACTGATGGTAGCCAGATCTCAAATCAATCTTTGAAAATACCTTGGCACCCTGAAGCTGATCAAACAAGTCATCAATCCTTGGCAATGGGTACTTATTCTTGATGGTAACCTTTTTCAATTGCCGATAATATATGCACATCCTCATCGACCCATCCTTCTTCTTAACAAACAACACTGGTGCACCCCAAGGCGAGACACTAGGCCTAATAAAGCCTTTGTCAAGCAAATCCTGCAAATGTTCTTTCAACTCCTTCAACTCTAGCGGGGCCATACGATATGGCAGAATAGAAATGGGCTGAGTGCCCAGAGCCAAATCAATGCAAAAGTAAATATCCTTGTCGGGTGGCATACCCGACAGGTCTGCAGGAAATACCTATGGAAACTCACGGACAACAAGCACAGAATCCGTAGAAGGAACCTCAGCACTAGAATCAAGAACATAAGCTAAATAGGTCAAACACCCCTTCTCGACCATATGTTGTGCCTTCATATAAGAGATAACCCTGCTGGAAGAATGACCAGGAGTCCCTCTCCACTCCAATCGAGGCGACCCCCACAATGCTAAGGTCACGGTCTTGGCATGACAGTTCAATATGGAATGATAAGGAGACAACCAATCCATCCCCAAAATGACATCAAAATTTACCATATCAAGGATTAGGAGATCTACACTGGTCTCAAGAACACCAATAACCACTACATATGAACGGTAGACACGATCTACCACAATAGAATCACCCACCGGTGTAGACACATATACATGAGTACTCAGAGAATCACGAGGCATAACCAAATAAGGAGCAAAATAAGATGACACATAGGAATATGTGGACCCTGGATCAAATAAAACCGAAGCATCCCTTCTTGCAAATTGAAACCATACCCGTGATAACTGCATCGGAGGCCTCAACCTCAGGTTTGACTGGAATAGCATAGCATCGGGGATGGGCCCCACCAATCTGAACTACATCCCTGGGACGACCTCTTGCTAGCTTACCTCTACCTCTAGCAGCTTGGCCTCCACCTCTAACTGCCTGACCTCCACCTCTAACACCTCGACCCCCACCCCTAGTTGGCTGAGTAGGTGATGGAACACTTGGTGCTGGAACCATGACACGAGAACCCTGGTGGTGAGAACTGCTCGAGGCTCGAGGGAAAAATCTAGCAATGTGCCCCGGACCACCACAAGTATAACAAGATATCGGCTGCTGAGACTGCTGGCCTTGAAATTGCCCCTGACGACCTGAGTAACCACCCTGAAAACTCTGGAGCGGCGGTGCACTGATAGGAGCTGGTGGTGCACTGTAGGGAAACTGATCAGAATACTGCATATGAGAACCACAACCACCTAGAGCACCACGAGAAACCTAAAGTGCTAAATGAAATGACCTGGGTGGATGGCCCCTACCAAAAGAATCCCTGCCTCCAGATGAGGAACCACTAGACCTTCCAAAATGACGGGGACTATTGTCAGACCCCTGACAACTCCCTTTTTAATAGAACCATCTCAACTCGTCTGGCCACATTGGTCGCATCCTGGAAGGAAATATCACTCCCTGTCTCCTTCGGTTGAGCTAGTCCCTCAATAAATCTCCTCACCCTTTCTCGGTCGGTGGGAAGTATCATAATAGCATGACGGGCCAAGGTAATGAATCTGGTCTCATATTGAGTGACGATTATAGAACCCTGCTGGAGACGCTCAAACGCCTCCGATAATCCTCTGAGTGATAGGAAGAAACTTCTCAAGAAACAACTGAGAGAACTGGGCCCAAGCCAATGGCGGTGATCCAGCTGGTCTAGCCAAACAATAATCTCTCCACCAAGTCTTGGCGGGACATGACAGACGAAAAGTAGCAAAGTCGACCCCATTGGTCTCCACTATCCCCATGTTCCGTAGAACCTCGTGACAGTTATCCAAATAGTCCTGGGGATATTCTGAAGATGCAACAGTATAAGTAGTAGGGAAAAGCTTGGTGAACCTGTCTAAACTCCACAAAGCATAAGCAGACATAGCTGCTCCACCACCGGTCTGAGCCACAACACCTATCTGAACTACCCCAACTGTCTGAGATACTGGAGTCTGAAACTGAGAAGCCAGCTGCTCCGAAGTGCGAGTAGCGGGAGTCTGGGCTCCTCCCCCAGCCTGAGAGACGGGTGGTGCTGTAGAAAGTAAGCCTACCTGAGCGACACTCTCCATGAGGCCCACTAGATGGACCAGAGCATCCTGGAGTACCGGGGTAGCGATAAACCCCTCGGAAAACTAAGCTGGCCCAACCGAAACTGTCTAGGAAGGAACCTCATCATCAAACTCTACCCGAGGCTCCGCCTCTGATGTTTCTGCTCTAGGATGAGCTCTGCCCTTACCTCGGCCTCTAGCACGGCCTCGTCCTCATCCTCGACCCCTCGTAGGAGCTGCAACTAGGGACTCGGGCTGCTGATCAATGGACGAAGAAGCACATGTTCTCGCCATCTGCGAGAGAATATAGTAGAATTTCAATTAGCATTGATAAATAAAATCGCGCGACAGAAAGAATAGATGTGAAGTAATTCCTAAACTCGGTAGCCTCTGGGGGATAAGCACAGACGTCTCCGGTACCGATCCTCAGACTCTACTAAGCTTGTCCGTGAATTGTGAGACCTAAGCAACCTAGTGCTCTGATACCAACTTGTTACGCCCGAATTTCCCACCATCGGAACCGTGATGGAGCCTAACATTGAACCCGCTAGGCAAGCCAACGTTATCGGTTATTTCTTCTTGTTACTTTATTATTAACAGTTAACAGGTGATATATAAAATCGGCGGAAATAAAAGTGTGGAAGAAACAGAATCTAACAACTTAATTAAATACCTTTACAAATTTCATAATAACTACTCCCAGAATTGGTGTCACTATTTCACGGACTGTCTATGACTACTACAAATAAAGGTCTGAATAAAACAAAATACATTTGTCTCAGAAATACATAAAGACATGAGAGAAATAAGATAGGAGGTGACGCCAAGGCCTGCGGAGGCCTGCAGGACTACCTCGGGGTCTCCACTGGACTGAAGGCAGCAACCTCGATCTAGGTTCCGTAGGGTCCAATACCGGGATCTGCCCAAAAGTGCAGAGTGTAGCACCAGTACAACCGGCTCCATGTACTGAGTAAGTGTCGAGCCTAATCTTGGCGAAGTAGTGATGAGGCTAGGACACGACAACCAAGTAACCTGTACAGTTTAATCATGTACGAAAAGCAATAATAATAACAAGAAATAGACAGCTAAATTCAAGTAAAGGGGAAACACGCTGAGGGGAGGGAATATCAAGTGATAAAAACAATGAAGTAAAGCGACAAAATAAATATCAACTCAACACCACAGAAATAGTAACACAAAAGCAAGTGCACGGCATCACCCTTCGTGCTTTTACTCTCATCCTCACTGTAAATCAATAGAAACGACACGACATCACCACTTCGTGCTTTTACTCTCATCCTCACCATAAATCAATAGAAACGGCACGACATCACCCTTTGTTCTTTTACTCTCTCATAATCATGGCACGACATCACCCTTCGTGCTTTTATACTCACTCACAATATCATGCACGACATCACCCTTCGTGCTTTAACACTCTTTCTCACCCAAACAAATCAACAACATAAATCCGGCAAGGAAATCAACAATATAAACAATAATAAAGCCATAACGCCCCGGCAAGGGAGCCAACAGTAGAATCAATATCATCCCGACAAGGGAAACAGCTATAACCAATATTAGTTAGTTACTTGACCTCACGTAATAATTTTCAATTTGAACCCATACTCAACAATAAGCAATACCAAGGAATTTCTATCAACATGAATAACTAGCAGTTTAGACATAGGTAGTGCTTAAAGAAAATAGCATACAAATCACAACATACGACTCACGGGCATGCTTAACACCAACATATAGATACTCGCCACCACACCTATACGTTGAACATGTTACCAACACGTAGCAATTAGGACACCACACCTATTCCCTCAAGCTAAGGTTAAGCCAAACACTTACCTCGAAATCCACAGCCAAACTCAAGCCTCAATTACCGCTTTCCCTTTAGAACTCGCCTTCAATTCAATTGTATCTAGACATAATTAACTTAACAATATCAATAAGTGCTAAATAATTCAACCCCGATGCTTAATTATAGGTTTTTCTATCATTCTTCCAAAAAAGTCAAAAATTGACCTCGGGCTCGCTTGGTCAAAATACGAGGTTCGGACCAAAATCCGATCACCCATTCTCCCACGAGCCCGAATATGTAATTAGTTTTGGAATCCGACCCCAAATCAAAAACTAAATTCCCAAATTCTCCTAAAACCCCTAATTTCTACCCTTAAAGAACAAGATTTAGGCTTAGAAATCTAATGGGTGTTGATGAAAAATGAAGAAAACGAGTTTAAGAACACGAACCTATGACTTGGTGATGAAATCCCTCTTCAAAAATCGCCCCTAAGCTTCCTTGGTTTTGAAAATATGAAGTTATGGCTAAAATCCCATTTTTCTACTGTTTTAAGAAGGCTGGACTGCCTTTCTACGCGTTCGCAGGAAGTTTGTCGCGTTCGCGTAGCCTTGGCCCTATTGGCCTTCGCGTTCCCGATATAGCCCATGTGTTGGCGTAGGTTCACTCCCCCTGGCCTTCGTGTTCGCGTGCCTTTGGCCGCGTTCGCATATGGTATCAGGTCCCCTCCCCCAGTTCCCATCCTAATGCTATGCGTTCGCGAGCCACTGGCCGCGTTTGCATAGTACAAACCCAGCCCCTTCCCTGATTACTGTTTGCGTTTGCATGGGTTACCACGCGTTCGCATAGTACAAATTACCATACACCAGAAAACAGCAACTTTACCAGATTTTCTAAGTCCAAACCACTCTGACGCCTATCCAAAACTCACTCGAGCCCTCGGGGCTCAAAACCAAACATGTACACAACCTTAAAAGCATCCTGTGGACTTACTCGTACGATCAAATCGCCAAAATAATATCTTAAACAATGAATTTAGCATTAAAATCAAAGAAAAATCTCAAGAACTTTCATAGCTTCAAATTTCACAACTACAAGTCCGAATCACGTCAAATGACCTCCGTTTCTTACCAAATTTTACAGGAATCACTCAAATACTATATTAAAACTGTACCGGGCTCCGGAACCAAAATACGGGCCCGATACCATCGATTCCAAATATAGTCAAATTTCCAAAAACTCTTATAATTTCAATTAAATAATTTCTTTCAAAAATTCATTTCTCAGGCTTAGGACCTCGACATTCAATTCCGGGCATACACCCACATCCCATATTTTCCTACGGACCCTCCGGGACCGTTAAATCACGAGTTCAGGTCCGTTTATCCAAAATGTTGACCGAAGTCAACTTAAATTCAATTTTAAAGGAAAAATTAGCACTCTTTCTCAATTTTTCATATAAAAGCTTTTCAGATATACGCCCGGAATGCATCGCAAAACGAGGTGAGACAAAAGGAACTTTTCAAGGCCTCAGAACAGACTTTTGATTTATAAAATGAGTGATGACTTTTTGTGTCATCACACTTCAAGAGCACCGTAAACATAAAAGTGCCCTCTCTTGTAAAAACCCTCACGATAAAGGGTTGATTTCAGAAGAATATGTGCCCGAAATCCAAAAGCTTTCTGTGAAAAAATACAATCAAAGCCTTACGCAATAAGATGCAAACAGTAAAACTTGCGCAGTACACTTAAGCAAAATATAATGCAAAGATTAAAACTTGGATAAATGATCAAACGAAGAAAAGACTCTTAGTAGACAATATATATAAAGCAGGAAAAAAGAATAATTAAAAGTTGATTGTAACTTTACCTTTTGTAACAACTAAGCCAACACTATTTCCTAACCATAAATCTGCAATCAAATATGTGATGAACCATTTCCAAAAGTGTTTTGTCTCTTGATCAACTACAACCCATGCAATAGGAAACATTTGATTGTTCCCATTTTTACCAACTGCAACAAGTAACTCTCCCTTGCAGATTCCCTTTAGAGAAAAACCATCAAATCCTTTGATCCTTCTCCACCCTTCTAACCATCCCCTTTCCAAATCATCTAAACATAGATAGAAATAGACAAACAGATTCTTTTCGGAAAGAGTTTCACTATCTGTTCTGATATAGCAAGAACTCCCAAGATTTGTTTGTTTAACAATATCAGCATAACAATAAGTCTATTAAATTCTATCTTCCAGTCACCCATGAATTGACTTATCACCCTACACTCAACCCTGTAGCAAACAGTCCTTCCAACATACAAACCTAACGTATCCCTGACCAAATTCTGAATCTATGACAAATTAATATTTTGTTGAGAAATAATCCTATCTTTATACATATTGGCAATGTACTTAGAAGTACATAATTTGTTCTTCTTTTTTTTATGTTGAACTTATAAGTTGGATTGTACTTTTTCGCAATATAGTCACATGAATCCTCATAATTGCTTTCATACAATTCTCGGTTACACTTGGATCCTTTACCCTTAACTCTAACCCTATCCTTTTCATTAGGCCTAATTTTTAGTTGCACTTTGTTCGCCATAACATATGCAGCCACTGCTTTAGACTCACTACTTGACAGATCTGAAGCCAAACCAACATCTATGTTTGTTGTTTATTCAGCCCTTGTAAATTCTCACCTGCCATCCCAACAACAACTACATTTTTCGCAGCCATAATTTTTTTGTCTGCAACACCTTCTTGGACCTTTATATCCTCTGGAATAATAGATATTGCCCTAGCCTCTTTATTTAATGTGGATTCACTTGGTTCAACAACTTCTGGCCCATATAAAATGCCACATAGGACAGTCTCATTAACCAACAAAGTCTCATTTACTACATGCTTACTATACAAAACCAAATGATCAAGATGACAAACTATATTATACAACTGTTCAACATTTTCAATCAAGACAAAGTCATTAGATTTAGGATTAATTGAATAGAAATCCTCTACCTCGGCATACCCCATAAATGATATCATTTATGTAGGACAGAAGCTCAAAAAGAGAAAAGTGGTCCTTGTCTATCATGTGACCATCCTCACCCCTCTCTCCTACATATCTCGGTTAGGATCCTTGACAATTCGTCCTCCATGGTGAAAATCGACAAGAATATATATGTCTACAGACATGACTAGATTTACCACTATATTAAAAAAATGAAAAAGGGAGACAGAGGATGTGTGTAGATTCCCCGACCCAAAATTATAAAAAAAAACTAATATTCACAAACTCCAACAAACCAAATTGCAACAACCAAAAATAACTAAATATTCTGTGAATAAAATCTTACCGCAAAGGAAAACTTCGATAGAAAGAGCATAAACCACGAAACTTCAGTCACGACCAACTCCAATTACGACCAGCTCCACTCATTACCACGGTCGAAAGAAGCAAACGATTACCCGTATATAATCAACCAAGTTGTTGACGGACAATTGAATCTAACTAAAAATCTACGATGATTCCACTAGGAATCGGTCTCAATGTAGTACATTAGGGTTTATTAGGCTAAGGAAATGAGATTTTGGGAGGATGATTGATTAAGCGAGGCGAGGCAAAATGTGATCAAGGCAAAAAAGGGAGTTTTTATCTGACCTGGATAAATAAACACGTGTCAACATTTTATTGGTATGTTATTCCACGTGGGAAGCATTTAAAAACATGCGCTTAAAGTTTTACAGCCAGGTCATGCGTTGTGTTTAAATGGTATAGAGTAAAATACAGTTAAAGTGTTCAATAGGAAAACACTAAGTTAAAGTGTCAAAATGAAAACTGGAGCAAAATTTAAGGGATTGTACACCTATTTGTCCTTACATTTACCATTGAAACTATCATTTTTCGAAAATGTTCGTCAAAAGACCTTATCTTTCACATTCAAATGTCACTTACAATGGTAATTTTTTTTTCTTTCTCATCGTATAAGATAATCAAAGAACCCATTATGAATTCATGGGCTTCAAAATTCGGAATACTCCAGTTTTTTCTCACAATATTTGTAAAATTTGTAAACACTGAATAAGTTGTTAGATCTAAAAATGGTAATTTATTGTAAAAAATAAAATTTTATGGCATAGGTACTCCTCCTGGAGCAAAAACCTAATTTTACAACAAAAAAAAACAACAAATCGAAAAAAAATTAAAGATTTTTTAATTTGATCATTCAGATTAGCATAATATTCTTGATGTTATTATTCGAAAATGGAGGAATGGAGCAAAAATGAGAATCGTGGTTGTGGTGACAACGTTGTTGTGGAGGAAAGTGGGTGGTGGCAGCTATGGTGATGGTAGAGTTGAAAAGATGGAGAAGTTAATTTTTTTGACAATTAAGAGTTTGGCCATTTTTATGGGTCGGATTTTGGGTTGGGTAAAAAAAAAGGTTAAGGGTGAGTTTATTTAATTGGGGTCATGGTTTAAAATTGGACCAATAAAAGTTTGTCACGTGTAATTAAAATTTTTTTTTTGTAATTTGGCATTGACTGTTAGTCGTAGGGATATTAGGAGCCAAAAATATAACGGTGGGAGCATTTTTGGCTCAATAAGTGGACATAGGACATATTTATACCAAATCGAATAATCTGAATAGTTTTGACCTTTTTCGTAAGCGATATGATTGCTTGAAATGAATTTTCGCTAGACCCATACTAATTAAGGAAGTACTTTTCTCCTAAGATGAAATGCAATACGAAGGTGAAATTATCTAATTATCTTCTTTATTTTACATGTAGATCAATTGATCTGTTTCTAGCTCTACTTTCAAAGGTTGATTTCCTTGAAGAGAATAAGCTCTTTCCTTTGCGTTGTAAGTTGGACTGTTTCAATTAAATTGCATTAGAAATTTCTTTTGCTGTGCCGGAATTTTTTTCTATAATGGCTATGTATTGATTTATGACCAGGGGTGTTCAAATCGAATCAGAAAATCGTACTATACTGAAAAACCAAATCAAATCGATTAAAAAACTTGACTAGGTTTTGTTTGACTTAGTTTGGTATTGAGTAAAAAAATCCGAACCAAACCGACATATAAATATATAATTTTTTGTATTTTTAAGACTTTATTCTTTAAGAAATATTGAATTTTTGGGATCCTCTCATGTGTTAACCTAGAAAGTGTACATTAACGAAAATTATGTTAGACAACTAACAAATTAACTATCGTGTATTACCAAAAATATTCTCCCATTAGAATATTTTAATAAGTTATATGTTTGTCAATTTTTTCAATATTTACTAAACATATATTCACTTATCAAAATTTTATCTATAACTTTAACAAAATAAGATTGGAATAGTATTTATGTAACAAAAAGAAAAACCGAAAACCCAAAAAATCCCGACAAAATCGAACCAATCCAAACTGATATAATTTGTTCGGTTTAGTTTTGATAAAAACTGAACCAACCCGGTCCATGTCACCCCTATTTATGACTACGTCCAACTCTTTCGGAAGTGCCAACAACTATGTAAGAAATTGGGACCACGCACCTTAACCATCCCTATTTTGCATTGTGTTTTTTTCGCTTTATCCCGCACCAAAAATTATTTATATAGATAATCGGAAAAATGTATGAAATTTATTTAATTTTTGTGACTAAGTTGGTATTACATTTGCTATTATTTTGAGAGCGTTATACAATGCCATTTTCCTATTTCCCATTCTGCTAGTACTTTTTGGGCCTCTTATGTTGCGTTTTAAGGGGTGTGAATGGGAAATGGAAGAGGCACCTCTTGGATTTCACATCTTCATATCACCCTTTCATTGGGGGTGTGAATGAGAAATGGAAGAGACGCCTCTTGGATTTCACCTCTTCATCTCACCCTTTCATTGTCTATAAATAGAGAGGCTTAGCCTCATTTTCCACCACTGAAAAATCTGAAATCTCTCCCCTGAATTTTCTGCATACTTCATTGGGTTTTCAAAAGCAAAACGTAAGCATTTTGTGTGATTTGCTCCGCCATTTGAGTTCACCGAAATTCTTTGATTTGAAGTGCCGCTATCACATAATAGTTATTCCGTTCTATCCTGGGAGGAATTAATCTGCAACCTTGGGCATTGTGAGGGGATTAAATTCCTTAAGGAAACACAAGAAACTTGTGGTCTCGGAATTGTTTCTCCTTTTTTTCCCCTTAAATTAACGTTTACTGATTTACTGGATTTGAATACAGAGTGATAACAAGCTTAAGGAATTTAATATTTATTTCTGTATTCATCTTTTATTCTGTTTTGGGAGACTAAAATCTTATTGATTTTCTACTCCTATTTTGGAGATTAAAATCTTCGGATTTTCTACTCCACTTTGAGATTAAAGTCTTTGTGACTTTCTACTCAATCCGAGATATAAAAACTCGGTTGCTTGTATTCGGTTTGAAGATATAAAAACTTCACCGAGATACTAATTCTGTTTGTCAATTTCTTTTACAGAAAAATGACAACAAGTGCGGAATAACAGAATGGTTCTATTGGGACTATTGCTGCAATAGAAACTGCGTCTTCAAGTCGCGCAACTCCTGCACCGGCAGAAAAACCCGGAAAGTTTTCCGGTGTGGACTTTAAGCGTTGGCAGCAGAAAATATTCTTCTACCTGACCACACCCAGTTTACAGTGCTTTATTAGCGAAGACGTTCCATTTCTGGGAGAAGAAACTCTTGAAAATGAGTGATTTGTGGTCACTGAGGTATGGCAGCATTCTGACTTCTTATGCAAAAATTATATTTTAAGTTTCTTGGAAGACGACTTGTACATTGTTTATAGCGTCATGAAAATATCAAGATGATTGTGGAATACTCTTGAAAAGAAGTACAAGACTGAAGATGCTGGACTAAAGCAGTTTGTGGATGCCAAATTTCTGGATTTCAAAATGGTTGACGGTAAATCTGTCATAACGCGGGTCCAAGAATTGCAAGTTATTGTTCATGACCTCCGTGCTGAAGGTATAAACCGAGTCAATATTTTTATTTAAGATATTTATTATTTTACTAATTATAAATTTATGATTGAAGGTATGGTCATAAATGAAGCGTTTCAAGTTGCGGCATTTATTGAAAAGATGCCTCCGCTGTGGAAGGACTTTAAGAATTACTTAAAACATAAGCGCACGGAGATGACGCTTGAAGACCTTATTGTTCTTCTACGGATTAAAGAGGACAACAAGGCTTCTGAGAAGAAGTCTCGTGGATATTCAACAATTAAGGGTGCAAATATTATTGAGGAAGCTTCAACGAGCAAAAATAGAAAGAAGTCATCTGAACCAAAGAATTACCCAAGCAAAAATAAGTTCAAAGGTAATTGCCACAACTGTGGAAAGGTTGGACACAAGGCTGCTGAATGTCGTTCACCAAAGAAGGACAAGAAGAAACGTCAAGCAAACATGATTGAGAAGAATGATGAAATAGATGATTTATGTGTCATACTTTCGGAGTGCAACCTAGTCGGAAATATTAGAGAATGGTGGATTGATTCGGGGGAAACTCGTCATGTTTGTGCTAACAAGAAGTTGTTTACTTCTTATGCTCCCACTGGACCCAACGAGATAGTTTTTATGGCAAATTTTGCTACTGCAAAAATTGAAGGAACGAGCAAGATAGCTTTGAAGATGACTTCTGGCAAGATTGTGACTCTAAATCATGTCCTTCATGTTCCTGAAATGCGGAAGAATTTAGTCTCGGCATCACTTCTAGTCAAGAATGACTTTAAGTGTGTTTTTGTTTCCGACAAGGTTGTAGTTAGTAAAAATGAAATGTATGTAGGAAAAGGCTACCTTACGGAGGGCCTTTTCAAACTCAATGTAATTGCCATTGATATGAATAAAATTTCAGCTTCTTCTTACTTGCTTGAGTAAAATAATTTATGGCATGAACATTTAGGCCACATAAACTTCAAAACTTTGCGAAAAATGATTAATTTGGAAGTATTGCCTAAGTTTGAATGCGATGACTCGAAATGTCTAATATGTGTGAAATCAAAGTATGTTAAACATCCTTATAAGTCAGTTGAAAGGAATTAAAATCCTTTAGACTTAATTCACACAGGTATTTGCGACATGAAGTCAATACCATCTCGCGGTAGGAAAAAGTATTTCAAAACTTTTATTGATGACAATACTAGATATTGCTAATTTACTTACTTATATTAAATATGAAGCAATTAAGGCATTCAAGCAATACAAAAATGAAGTTGAAACGCAACTAAACAAAAAGATCAAAATGATAAGAAGTGATAGGGGTGGTGAATATAAATATCCTTTAGAAGAAATATGTTTGGAATATGGAATTATTCACCAAACAACTGCCCCTTAATCACCGCAATCTAATGGAATTGCAGAAATGTCACCACCCAAAAATCTAACTCAGGTCGTGATGGCGCCCAACAGCAGGGTCAGGCAAGCCAACACTCAATTTCTAAGGTTTCATTCTTATCTGATTAAACACCTCGACGTATACCAAGTTTTAAAATTTTAACATTTAACCAAAAAGGATAACTTGACAATTTAAACCAAAAGCAACCATAGGAAGGCGTGAGCCAACATATATACAACCCGCAATCCATAATAACTACTACGTGTGTGCCAGGAACTGGTGTCACAAGTCCTACGAGCATACTAACAGAATATACAAAGATATAATATACAGTCCCTCTGTCTGAAAGAAGTAGACCGGAAATAAGCAAAAGAAAACTCCATGGTGTTGCCGAGGATCGTCAGGAGAAAGCAGCTCACCGTGAAGTCAGGCCTGGAATATAGATACTCTCAAGAACGAGCTCCGGTGTGAAAACTAGGCGCACCTGCCTCAGAACCTGTACAATTAAGTACAGACGTGTAGCATGAGTACATAAACATATATGTACCCAGTGAGTATCCCGTCTAATCTCGAAGAAGTAGTGAAGAGAGATAGACGTGATACTTACTAGGGCCAGCAACTAAAGAACATAAACTAATAAAGGATATGCAGGTATAAAAATCGTAATAATCACAAGGGCATGAAATATCAAATATAAACTCACCATAATCTTTCCACATCGGATATTACTAACATATAAAGTACTAAATCTCTTCTTTCAATGGAACAGTTCATATAATATCAACAAGTTCCCAGTCAATATAATAAGCACATAATCTGCCGAAACGTATGGCCGAAGCATAGCATAAATAAATGTGCACTGCCTAGGGTCGAACGACTCGAACGATAGATGCATCTATTACCCCGCTCGCGAATCGATCATGTGGCGCGCTATACATAATAATAAGGCTACCCCGCTCACGAATCATAGATGTGACACGGGTACTCATATATATATATACACAGAATTATCAGAAATCTCAAGCATTTAATAGAAATATACTTGAAAACAGGGACTTAAGTGCCGAAATTCAACCATGGCTTCCTAATATCTTCGTGCTAAATTCAAGAATAATAAACAACTCATATTACATTTAGGGATACATGTAAGGAATATAAAAGCATGCTCGTGGGTCCTAAAACTAACCTCCATAACAATAATAGTCGCTACGCACAGACTCTCGTCACTTGGCACGTACGTAGACCCCACAAACATTAGCACATAGCATTTAGATCACCTATGGGGACAATTCCCTCTTACAATGTTAGAAAGGAGACTCACCTCGCATCGAACCTACTCCTCGGACCAAGAACGCTCCCGATACTCCAAAATCGCCTCTCGAGGATTCGAAGCTAATCAATCGATACGTAAATATATCAGATTATATTCAAAACATGAGATTCTCCTACAAATTTAGTCCTTGAAGAAATACCAAAATCCGCCCCGGGCCAGCACGCTTGGATTTCAAAAATTCTTGAAGGAAACACTCGCCCATATCCTAAGGATCGTTAATATATGATTTTTACTTGATTTCATGGGAAATTCACCGGTAATTCCCTAAAGTTCTGAAGGTCCTAGGTTACTACCCAATTCATAATTTTTCACTAATTTAGTAGTTAGTTTAATTAGTAATTCATGTATTAAACTAGTACTAGAGTAGAATTTACTTACCACTTCAGTAGATAGGTGAATTTTCCCTTTCCCAAGCTCCCTAGGTAGTCAATGATGGAAGGAAGATGATGAAAATGAACTAAATCCCGCATTTTAAAAGAACCACACTGTCTACAGTGTTTTCTCACCTGCGGCTCAAGGACCGCACCTGCGAGCCAAGGCTCACACTTGCGGAAATGGACGAGAAGGCCTGGGCCCGCACCTGCAGAACTTTGTCCGCACCTGCGAGAAATGGCCTGTCCGCTGGGTTCCGCACCTGCGAGGCTGGGATCGCAGGAGCGGTCCCGCACCTGCGACTGGGCAACCGCACCTGCTGTCACACCAGAACAGGTGCACCAACATCTATTTTAGCTGTTGTTTGGCCTCGTGTGGTGTCCGGGAGGCACCTAGGCCCACCCGAGCCCTTGTCCCAAAATACCAACAAGTCCCAAATCATAATACGGACTCGCTCGAGCCTTCAGAACACTCAAAACAATGCTAAAACTCAAAATCACATCCCAAAACCCCTAGAATCATAACTTAAGAACTTCAAGTTCTTCATTTCGATAACAATGCGCCGGACCGACCTATATTACTATGACACCAAATTTTGCAGGAAAGTCATAAATGACATAACATAACTAATTTCGGTCTCGGAATTCCATTCGGACCTCGATAGCACAAAAACACGTTCCAAACTTAAGGAATTTCTCATTTCTATATTGGGCGCCGAAATGCTCCCAGGTCATCGAAAACCCATTCCGAACATACGCCCAAGTCCGAAATCAACATACGAAGCTACTGGAACTGTCGGAACTCGATTCCGAGGTCATTTACTGAAAATGTTGACCGAAGTCAAACTTGACAAAAAAGGCCAACCTTAAGGACACAAGTATTCCTATACTGCTCTAAACACTTCCAAATCCCAAACCACCCGTCCCCACAAGTCATAAACCACAATAAGCCGCTACGGGAAGTTTCATTTAGGGGAATAGGGTCTGATAACGCAAAACGACCGGTCGAGTCGTTAAACTCTCCACCTCTTAAACAAACGTTCGTCCACGAACGGGTCTAGAATCATACATGAAGTGCTGAATAAGTGCGGGTATCTTCTCTGCACGTCCTCCTCGGAATCCCAAGTCGCCTCCTCGACCGGTTGGCCCTTCCACTGGACCTTTACCGCATAAACTCTCTTGGATATCAACTGGCGATCCTGTCTATCAATAATAGCAACTGGCTCCTCCTCGTAGCCCAACCTCTCATCCAACTGAATAGTGCTGAAATCAACCACGTGAGAGAAGTCGGCATGGTACCTCCGGAGCATGGATACGTGAAAGATCGGATGAACTCCTGATAAACTGGGAGGTAAGGAGAGCTCATATGCAACCTCTCCAACTCGCCTCAATACCTCGAAAGGACCTATAAACCGTGGGCTCAGCTTGCCCTTTTTCCCGAACCTCATGATACGCTTCATCGGTGAGACCTTCAACAGAACTTTGTCTCCCTCCATAAATGATACATCTCGCACCCTCTGATCCGCGTAACTCTTCTGTTGGGACTGTGCTATGCGGAGCCTCTCCTGAATCAACTTCATCCTATCCAAAGCATCCCTCACAAGGTCGATGCCATATAATCTAGCCTCGCCAGGCTCAAACCACCCGATAGGAGAATGACATCGCCGACCATACAAATCCTTAAATGGAGCCATCTCGATGCTTGACTAATAGCTATTATTGTAAGCAAACTCGGCCAAAGGCAAGAACTGGTCCCACTGACCTCCAAAGTCAATCACGCATGCCCTGAGCATGTCCTCCACTATATGAACTGTACGCTCCGACTGACCATCAATCTGAGGGTGAAATGCTGTGTTGAGATCTATCTGGGTGCCTAAACCACTGTGCAATGCTCTCCTAAAGTGCGAGGTGAACTGAGGACCTCGATCTGATATAATGGACACCAGCACACCGTGCAACTAGACTATCTCCCGAATGTAGATCTGGGCCAACCTCTCAGATGTATAAGTGGTAGCCATTGGAATGAAATGCGTCGATTTGGTCAATCTATCCACAATGACCCAAACCGGGTCAACCTTCCGCAAAGTTCGAGGCAACCCAACCACGAAGTCCATAGTGATGCGCTCCCATTTCCACTCAGGAATGGGCATCTGCTGAAGTAGGCCTCCTGGCCTCTGGTGCTCACACTTAACTTGCTGGCAATTAAGACACCTAGCCACATACTCCACAATGTCCTTCTTCATCCGCCTCCACCAGAAATGCTGCTTCAAATCACGATACATCTTGGTAGCACCAGGATAAACAGAACACCGGGAACTAGGTGCCTCATCTAGAATCCTCCCTCTAAGGCCACCGACATTAGGAATACATAAACGACCCTGAAGTCTCAGAATACCATCCTCGCCAATAGTAACCTCTTTGGATCTACCCTGAACCACTGTCTCCCGTAGCTCTGCTAAACACGGATCATCACACTGCCGAGCCTTAATCTCCCCTAACAATGAAGACTGAGCAACCACATGTGCAAGAACTCGACGAGGCTCTGAAAGGTCTAATCTCACCAGGCGATTAGACAAGGACTGAATGTCCAAAGCTAGAGGTCTGTCCTCTGCTGCAATGTAAGACAAGCTACCCATACTCTATGCCTTTCTACTCAAGGCATCTGCTACCACGTTCGCCTTGCCCGGATGATAAAAAATGGTGATATCATAGTCCTTCAACAACTCAAGCCATCTGCGCTGCCTCAAATTAAGTCCCCCTGCTTGAACAAGTGCTGCAAGCTGCGGTGGTCTGTATAAACCTCACAAGACACTCCATACAAGTAGTTCCTCTAAATCTTAAGAGCATGAACAATCGCCTCCAGCTCCAAATCGTGCACATGGTAATTCTTCTCATGAATCTTCAACTGACGCGAATCATAAGCAATAACTCTCCCTTCCTGCATCAATACACACCCCAAACCAACGCGTGAAGAGTCACAATACATTGTATACATCCTAGAGACGGAAGGCAATACTAGAACTGGTGCTGAAGTCAATGCCGCCTTGAGCTTCTGGAAGCTCGCCTCACACTCGTCAGACAATCGGAACGAGGCATTCTTCTGATTCAATCTTGTCAATGGAGTTGCAATCGAAGAAAACCCCTTCACAAATCGGCGATAATAGCTCGCTAGGCCCAAAACGCTCCTGATCTCTGTAGCTGAAGTAGGACGTGGCCAACTCTGAATAGCCTCAATCTTCTGAGGATCAACCTTTATACCCTTTCCGGATACCACATACCCCAAATATGCTACAGAATCCAACCAGAACTCACACTTGGAGGACTTAGCATACAACTTCTGTTCTCGCAGGGTCTGGAGCACAACCCTCAAATGCTGCTCGTGCTCACCCAGGCTACGTGAGTAAATCAAGATGTCATCAATGAAGACAATGACGAAAGAATCAATATACGGCCTGAACACGCTATTCATCAAGTCTATGAATGCTGTTGGGGCATTAGTCAAACCAAAAGACATCACCAGAAACTCATAGTGGCCATATCTCGTACAAAAATAAGTCTTCAGAACATCTAAAGCCCGAATCTTCAACTGAAGATATCCCGATCTCAAATCGATCTTAGAAAACACCCAAACACCCTACAACTGGTCAAACAAATCATCAATGTGCGACAGAGGATACTTGTTCTTAATGGTGACCTTGTTCAACTGGCGGTAATCAATACACATCTGCATAGACCCATCCTTCTTCTGCACAAATAGGGCTGGAGCACCCCACAACGATAAACTCGGTATGACAAACCCCTTAGTCAACAACTCCTCTAGCTGCTACTTCAACTCCTTCAGCTCCTTCGGATCCATACGGTACGGGGGAATGGAAATAGGCTGAGTGCTTGGAGCTACATCAATACAGAATTCAATATCACGATCCAGAGGCATGCCAGGAAGATCTGAAGGAAAAACATCGGCAAACTCTCGAACAACTGGCACTGAATCAATCGTCGGAGACTCGATGGTGGTGTCCCGCACATAAGCAAGATAGTCTAGACAACCCTTCTCGACCATATGTCGAGACTTCATGAATGAAATAACCCGGCTGGCTGTACTAACTGAGGAACCTCTCCACTCCAGCCTAGGTGACTCAGGCATGGCTAAAGTAACTGTCTTGGCATGGCAATCTAGCACGACATGATAAGGAGATAGCTAATCCATGCCAAGAATAACCTCAAAATCGACCATGTCGAGCAATAAAAGGTCCGTCCTGGTCTCTAACCCACAGAAGGTGATCACACAAGATCGATAGATCCGGTCTACCACCAAAGAATCTCCCACAGGAGTGGACACATATATAGGAGAATCCAGGGACTCACGAGGAACGTCCAAGAAACAAGAAAATAAGGCTGAAACATACGAATAAGTGGATCCTGGATCAAATAGCACTGATGCCTCTCTACCACATACTGAAATAATACCTGTGATCATGGCGTTTGAGGACACTGCATCAGCGCAGGCCGGAATAGCATAGAATCTGGCTGAGGCACCTGAAGACTGACCTTCGGTGGACTGAATAGGAACTAGCTGAGCTCCCCCTACCTGGCCTCCACCTCTGGGACGACCTCTACCATCCTGCCCTCCACCCCTGGGTGGACGGGGCGCTTGTGCTGAGTATGTAGGCTGGTAACTCTGCTGAACGGCCTTGCCCCGAAGCCTGGGACAAGTCCTCCTCATATGGCCTGAATCCCCATACTCATAACATCTCATCGGTGGCATGGCCTGCTGCCCTGAAGAAGAACCCTGGATAGCTAGCGATGAGAACCCTCTGGCATGGCACTGAAGTATGGACTAGAAGACCCATGACGACCTGAATACCCACCGGAGTAACCATTAATGGCTGGTGGTGGAACTGGAATAACTCTGGGATGCCCTCTTCCCCTACCTCGGGCCGGTGCCCTCCCCCGGCCTCTGCCACGACCTCTAACGGCGGGGGTAGCAGCATCACCCGGGTCTGGAACATCGGATGCGCGCGTCCTCACCATCTGTGAGAGAATATAAGAATGAGTTGTGGTAAACCATTGAATTCACAATAGAATATGAACAAGGAGAGATTTCTTAACACCCCATAGCCTCCCGAAGATAAATACAGATGTCTCCGTACCGATCCGCAGGACTCTACTAGGTTTGCCCGTGACTTGTGAGACCTGCGTGAACCTAGAGCTCTGATACCACGCTTTCACGACCCAAAAACCTAACTCAAGTCGTGATGGCGCGCAACAACGGGGTCAGGCAAGCCAACACTCAATTTCTAAGGTTTCATTCTTATCTGATTAAAAACCTCGATGTATACCAAGTTTTAAAATTTTAACATTTAACCAAAAAGGATAACTTGCCAATTTAAACCAAAAGCAACCATAGGAAGGCATGAGCCAACATATATACAACTTGCAATCCATAATAACTACTACGTTTTTTCCAGGAACTGGTGTCACAAGTCCTACGAACATACTAACAGAATATGCAAAGATATAATATACAGTCCCTTTGTCTGAAAGAAGTAGACGGGAAATAAGAAAAAGAAAAGTCCATGGTGCTACCGAGGATCATTAGGAGAAAGCAGCTCACCGTGAAGTCAGGCCTGGAATATAGATACTCTCAAGAACGAGCTCCGGTGTGATAACCAGACGCACCTGCCTCAGAACCTGTACAATTAAGTACAGAAGTGTAGCATGAGTACATAAACATATATGTACCCAGTGAGTATCCCGTTTAATCTCGAAGAAGTAGTAACGAGAAGTAGACGTGATACTTACTAGGGCCAGCAACTAAATAACATAAACTAATAAAGGATAGGCAGGTATAACAATCGTAATAATCACAAGGTCATGAAATATCAAATATAAACTCACCATAATCTTTCCACATCGGATATTAATAACATATAAAGTACTAAATCTCTTCTTTCAATGGAACTGTTCATATAATATAACCAAGTTCCCAGTCAATATAATAAGCACATAATCTGCCGAAACGTACGGCCGAAGCGTAGCATAAATAAATGTGCGTTGCTGAGGGTCGAACGGCTCGAACCATAGATGCATCTATTACCCCGCTCGCGAATCGATCATGCGACGCGGTTTACATATTAATAAGGCTTCCCCGCTCACGAATCATACATGTGACACGTGTGCTCATATATATACACAGAATTATCAGAAGTCTCAGGCATTTAACAGAAAATATACTTGAAAACAGGGACTTAAGTGCTGAAATTCAACCATGGTTTCCTAATATCTTCATGCTAAATTCAAGAATAATAAACAACTCATATTACATTTAGGCATACATGTAAGGCATATAAAAGGATGCTCGTGGGTCCTAAAACTACCCGGCATAACAATAGTATTCCCTACGCACGGACTCTCGTCACTTGGCACGTACGTAGCCCCCACAAACATTAGCACATAGCATTTAGATCACCTATGGGGACAATTCCCTCTTACAAGGTTAGAGAGGAGACTCACCTCGCGTCGAACCTACTCCCCGGACCAAGAACGCGCCCGATACTCCAAACTCGCCTCTCGAGGACCCGAAGCTAATCAATCGATACGTAAGTAGATCAGATTATATTCAAAACATGAGATTCTCCTACGAATTTAGTCAATTCACCATTCTTGAAGAAATAACAAAATACGCACCCGGGCGCGCATGCTCGGATTTCGAAAATTCTCTAAGGAAACACTCGCCCATATCCTAAGGATCGTTAATATATGCTTTTAACTTGATTTCATGGGAAATTCACCGGTAATTACCTAAATTTCCGAAGGTCCGAGGTTACTACCCAATTCATAATTTTTCACTAATTTAGTAGTTAGTTTAATTAGTAATTCATGTATTAAACTAGTACTAGAGTAGAATTTACTTCCCTCTTCAGTAGATAGGTGAATTTGCCCTTTCCCAAGCTCCCTAGGTCGTCAATGGTGGAAGGAAGATGATGAAAATGAACTAAATCCTGTATTTTAAAAGAACCACACTGTCTACAATGTTTTCTCACCTGCGGCTCAAGGACCGCACCTGCGGAAATGGACGACAAGGTCTGGGCCCGCACCTGCAGAGAGGATACCGCACCAGCGGCTCCTCTCCTGCAGAACTTTTTCCGCACCTACGAGAAATGGCATGTCCGCTGGGTTCCGCACCTGCGAGGCTGGGACCGCAGGAGCGGTCCCGCACCTGCGGTCACACCAGAACAGGTGCACCAGCAGCTATTTTAGCTGGTTTTTGGCCTCGTGTGGTGTTCGGAAGGCACCTAGGCCCACCCGAGCCCCCGTCCCTAAATACCAACAAGTCCCAAATCATAATACGAACTCGCTCTAGCCTTCAGAACACTCAAAACAATGCTAAAACTCAAAATCACATCCCAAAACCCCTAGAATCATAACTTAATAACTTCAAGTTCTTGATTTTGATAACAATGCGCCGGATCGACCTATACTACTCGGAATGACACCAAATTTTGAAGGCAAGTCATAATGACATAACGGAACTATTACTGGTCTCGGAATTCTATTCGGACCTCGATAGCACAAAAACACGTTCCAAACCAAATTTCAAACTTAAGGAATTTCTCATTTTTATATTGGATGCCGAAACGCTCCTGGGTCATCGAAAACCCATTCCGAACACACTCCCAAGTCCGAAAGCATCATACGAAGCTACTGGAACTGTCGGAACTCGATTCCGAGGTTGTTTACTGAAAATGTTGACCGAAGTCAAACTTGACCAAAATGGCCAACCTTAAGGAACTAAGTGTTCCTATGCTGCTCTAAACACTTTCAAATCCCAAACCACCCGCCTCCACAAGTCATAAACCACAATAAGCCGCTATGGAAAGTTTCTTTTAGGGGAACGGGGTCCGATAATGCAAAATGACTGGTCGGGTCGTTACAAGAAATAAAGAATATAACGTTAAAGGAGATGATGAATGACTTATTGATAAGTTCGGGTTTACCCCAGAACTTGTGGGGGGAAGATATTCTTACAGCGAATCAAATACTCAACTGAGTTCCCCATAACAAAACGCAATCTATTCCATATGAAAAAAGGAAAGGTAGGAAGCCCAACTTAAAATATTTTAAAGTGTGGGGGTATTTGGCTAAAGTACAAATTACAAAACCCAAAAGGGTGAAGATTGGACCGAAAAAATTTGATTGCATTTCCATAGGATATGCAAGAAATAGTAAAGCATATCGTTTTCTGGTTCATAAATAAAAAAATCTAGATATTCATATTAATACGGTAATCGAATCCGATAATGCTAAATTCTTTGAGAATATTTATCCGTATAAAAATGAATTTGAGTTGTCTAGTGAAAAATCTAAGTGACCTCGAGAAGAAAAAAAGGAAAGTACGTTTAAAGAGGAAAATCCAAGACATAGTAAACATCAAAAAACAACTACTTTCTTTGGACCAGACTTTCTGACATTTTTGTTGGAAAATGAGCCTCAAACGTTCAAAGAAGCAACGTCTTCCTCGGAAGCACAATATTGGAAAGAGGTTGTCAATAGTGAGATAGAATCCATATTAAGAAATCATACTTGGGAATTGGTTGATCTTACTCCGGGAAATAAACCTTTGGGTTCTAAATGGATTTTCAAAAGGAAAATGAAATATGATGGTACTATTGACAAATGTAAGGCAAGATCAGTTGTTAAAGGGTTTAGACAACGAGAAGGTCTTGATTACTTTGACACATACTCGCCGGTAACAAGGATTACATCTATCCCGGTGTTAATAGCGTTAGTCGCCGTGTATGGCCTTCAAATCCATCAGATGGATGTAAAGACAACCTTCTTAAATGGAGATTTAGAGGAAGAAATCTATATGAAACAACCTGAAGGGTTTGTAGTTTCCGGAAAAGAAAAGAAAGTGTGTCGACCTGTTAAGTTACTTTACAGACTAAAACAAGCACCAAAACAATGGCATGCAAAATTTGACCAAACAATGTTGTCAAATGGTTTCAAGATCAATGAGTGTGACAGATGTGTTTACATTAAGAATCCAAATCAAATAGTCATTGTTTGTTTATATGTGGATGATATGTTGATAATGAGTAACAACATTACTAACATAAATGCTACTAAGCGCATGCTTACTAGTAAGTTTGATATGAAAGACTTAGGAGTTTCCGGTTTAATTTTGGGAATTAAGATCCTTCAAACTCCTCAAGGTCTAGCTTTGTCTCAATCTCATTATACTAAAATGGTACTTGAAAAGTTCAAATATTTGGACTTTAAAGAAGAAAAAATGCCAATTGATTTAAACCATACTCTTGTAAAGAATAAAGGTCAAAGCAAGTCTCAATTGGAATAGGCTCAAGTGTTGGGAAGTTTGATGTACATTATGAATTGTACACGACTTGATATAACTTGTGTGATAAGTAAGCTTAGTCGATACACAAGTAATCCCAACCAAGCTCATTGGATAGCAATGAAATGAGTTTTGGGATATTTGAAATACACCCAAGACTATGCATTGCATTACAATAATTATCCCGCAGTTGTTGAGGGATATAGTGATGCAAATTGGGTCACCGGATCAACGGAATCAAAATTCACAAGTGGATACGTTTTTACCATTGGTGGAGGAGTAGTGTCTTGGAAGTCGTCCAAACAGACATGCATCGCTCGCTCTACAATGGGGTATGTGTTTGTAGATTTAGACAAGGCCGGTGAAGAAGTTGAATGGCACCAAAATTTCTTAGAAGACATTCCATTTTGGCCCAAACTTGTGGCACCTGTATGCATACATTGCGACATTCAAGCAGAAATAGGAAGGGCTGGGAGCGTTATGTATAATGGAAAATCTTGTCACATTCGACGAAGGCATAATACCGTTAGACAACTACGCTCTAGTGGAATTATCACAATTGACTATGTAAAAGTCAAAAGATAATGTATTGGATCCGCTTACAAAAGGCCTACCTAGAGAGGCGGTTGAGAAGTCATCAAAGGGAATGGGACTATGGTCGAGGACAAGTCACTTTGGCGGTAAATCTACCTAGAAGACTGGAGATCCTAAGATCTAGGTTCAAAGAGATCAAACAAAGTCATTATTGACAGTTCAACATTGTCAAATAAATTACCTTTTAGTCCATTCTCGTGATGAGACAAATTTCAGTACCAAGGATAAAGCGTTAAGGCTTTTTAATGGTTTCTAAATTTGGTACGGGGTATATCAAATAGTGTATCTACGAGATAACCCGCTTAGGAATCACCTATGTAAGTGTGAAGTGTAAGGTGCTTAAAGGAGAATTCTGTAAGGCCAGTTCTACGCACTTATGAACCAGGTGGTGTTCATGGATGAAACGAGCACAACAATGAAAACCAAAGACGGTTAAGGGTTGATTGTGTGACTTATGGTTGTCTAGGTATACACCAAAGTTTGACGGTTCAAAGATATCAAATTTACTGATTGACCGAGTATATCTGACATAAGCTCACTAAGGAGAGTTCAAAGGGAAACCTACTTATAGATGCGATTAATCCTTAATTGCGAATCATACAGTATTTTCATGCATGTTTTCCACATATGTCCATTCCCCATTCATGTGGGGGATTGTTTCATTTTTAAAGGGTGTGAATGGAAAATGGAAGAGGCACCTCTTGGATTGCTCCTCTTCATCTCACCCTTTCATTGGGGTGTGAATGGGAAATGGAAGAGGCACCTCTTGGATTGCACCTCTTAATCTGACCTTTCATTGTCTATAAATAGAGAGGCTTAGCCTCATTTTCCACCACTGAAAAATCTGAAATCTTGTCACGACCCCAAATCCTAACAGGCCGTGATGGTGCGTATCGTGGAACTAGGCTAGCGAACCATCACATTACTACACATTTGTTCGATTATGATAATTCACAATTCAATAATAAATGACAAACATAGCATAAAAATAATTTCATTAAGTCTTAGCGCCCCAATAATAGTCTAAACAACTCTAAACAAAACCTCCCAAGACTGGAGTAAACACAGTCACGAGCATCTACGAAATAAAATTAACTCTACTACTGTCTTAAGTAAATTCTAGGAATAAAATGCTAAAACTAAATAAGGAAGGGAAATGGAGAAGCTGTGGACACTGGACAGCTACCTCGAAATCCCGTAAAGCTGCTGCTAACGAACAAAGACAGCTACTGCGCCGGACCGTCACCTGGATCCGTGCACATAGGCACAGGGAGTATTGATGAGTACTCCAACTCCGTAGTAATGAAAATAAATCACAGTCTGAGAAATATAAAACAGACAGCACAGATACACCAATTCACAAAACCAGTAAAACACCAAGTCACCAGGTAGTATTCATCAAATACATAAGTTCAGAAACCAATTTCCAAAAATCCTTTGAAACAAGTATAATATCAATATATCTCAGTAAAATTCTCAGTAAAAATCAGTTTGAAAAACGAAGTGAATCGTAGTAAAAAACACAGTAAAATTATCTTAAATCTGCCACTCGGGCCAAAATCATTTCTCATAACGTATCAGCCCATCAGGCAACCTCACAGTCACTCAGTATCAGCCCATCAGGCATCCTCACAATCACTCAGTATCAGCCGGCGGGCATCACTCGCACTCAATAGGTACTTGCGCTCACTAGGGGTGTGTACAGACTCCGGAGGGGCTCCTACAGCCCAAGCGCTATAACAAGCCACATCATGGCATAAATCACTCACAATATTGGCCCGCAGCCACACTCATATCATAACATCCTCACAATAATGGCCCGCAGCCTCACTCAGTCGGACACTCTCAACATGCCCTTCAAGCCATAAATATACCGAGTTCTCGACCCAAAAACAGTGTTTCATTTTCAAGAAATAGTATCAAATTACTCTGAGTGTCAAAACAATTATCAAGAAAAGTCTGAGTGAAAAATCATAACATATCAAGTGAGGAAAAATAGTAAAAACAGCCCCCAAGGGGTAAAAAGATCGGCACTAGGCCCCAAACATGGCTTACAGCCCAAATCATATAAAAAATATATCAATACTATTAAGCATAGGCTTAAAAATCGGTTTCGCAACTCAATAGTTGCCTAAATAGGGACTATATTTCCAAAGTTCCAATCTTTGCATTCCAAAATCCGTGAAAGGATGCAAGGTCCGGGGTTTCATACCCTCAGGACAGGATTTAAAGACATTACTTACCTCAAACTAGCCTGGAAAGCTACTCTGCAACCCGCTTTCCTCTCGAATCAACTTCTGAGCGCTCCAAATCTATAAAGATCAGACCTTTATCATCAAATTATGCTTAATGAATGAATTCCAATTGAAAAATACCAATTTTAGCTAAAAACCCGAAATTAGCCAAAATCCGACCCCCGGGTCTGCGTCTCGGAACTCGACAAATTTTATATCAAAATTTTCTTCATCATCTCACGAGTCCGTACACATAAACAACGCTAAAATCGGAGTTCGTTTGACCCCTCAAATCGATCCCTAAAGGTCTCAAAATCTCAAGCCCTAACCCCATCTTTTTCTACTGATTTTCATGAATTAAACACTGATATTATGTTCCTTAATCACCCAAAATCGAGTTTTTGGGTCCAAAATACTTCCTCAACAAAGAACAATGATTTCCTCTCTTCAGAAATCGCCTCAACGCTCTTTCCCGTTCAAAAAATGGTGTAAAAGGGTTAATGGTCGCGGAAAGGTTTAATTATATACTGCCCAGGTCTGGACAATGTGTGATCGCGGCTCCATCTCTGCGTTCGCAGTGAACAAAATTTACCAGCCCTTATTTAACCCTATGCGATCGCGGCCTCCTCTATGCGATCACATAGAACAAAGTTTCCAACAACCTTCTCCAACTCTTCCGGATAGCCTCTAGTATAATGGTAATAACTTTTTGTAAAAAACTCCAAATTACAATTGGCTTAACGTTCTGAAAATTAGGCATCAAGAGCTACAACTTTCTTTTTTGGATCATCTTCAAATTCTTTATAGATTGTGAGTTATAAGCTTCCAAAGTCGGGACAGTGCAGTAGAAATTTTACTTTGTGTGATCGCGGGAAGCCTTGTGCGATCGCATAGCACAACTAGATTTTTCCAAATTTTCTCTACGCTAACGCATCCAGATCAATGCTATCACACTGTACACCCCTAAAGCCAAAAACCAACAACTAGAAATGACCTAGAAATGGTCTGAAACAACCCGAAACTCACCCGAGACACTCGAGACCTCAACTAAAACATACCAACACATCCCATAACATCACACAAACTTAGTCAAGCCTTCGAATCACCAAAAACAACGCAAAAATACTAAATCACATCGAATTTAAGCCTATGAACTCTGAAATTTCTAAATTCCACCAACGATGCTGAAACTATCCAAAACGCATCCGATTGACCTGAAATTTTGCACACATATCCAAAATGACATTACAAACCTGTTTCAACTTTAGGAATTCCATTCCGACCCCGATAGACTATTTTCCACTGCCGACCGGAAATCACCAAAAACTAACTTTCGCCAATTCAAGTCTAATTCTACACCGGACATCACACAATATTCTGAACACACTCCTAAGTCCCAAATCACCTAGCGAAGCTATCCGAGCCATAAAATCTGCATTCCGAGATAATTTACCAATAAGTCAACTCACGGTTGACTTTTCCAACTATAAAACCATTTTTAAGAGACTAAATGACTCAATTCTCATTACAACCATTATGAATCCGAGCCAACCAACTCTAACACATCATTAACAGTAATACCAAACTATGATAAGGCAATAACAACAATAATAATTCAAATTCTACAAAACGACCGACCGGGTCGTTACAAATCTCTCCCCTCAATTTTCTGCATATTGCATTGGTTTTTAAAAAGCAAAACGTAAGCATTTTGTGTGATTTGCTCCGCCATTTGAGTTCGCCGAAATTCTGTGATCTGAAGTGCCGTTATCACATATATTTCGTTCTATCCTGGGAGGAATTAATTTGCAACCTTGGGCATTGTGAGGAGATTAAATTCCTTAAGGAAACACAAGAAACTTGTGGGCTCAGAATTTTTTCTGCTTTGTTTTTTCCTTAAACTAACGTTTATTGATTTACTGATTTTGAATACAGAGCGATAACATCTTAAACATGAGATCTGAAGTAGGAAAGTATGGAAAATCTAGAATTCTTGCTTGACAACACTTAATTATTTGCCACAAGGATTGCTAGTGACAGTTATTAGGGTAAATTTTACAAATGCTTATATAATTATAATTTTTTAACCAAAAACTTATAAATTTTTATTTGATTACACAAAAAATATAAAATTTTCATTAGTCACACAAAATCATAGTGACCAGAAAACACAATTTTTCCTATATGCTCTTATTTCACGTTTTATTTTTATTTTTTGTTTTTAATATAATAAATAGTAACTCAATTAAAATATGAAAAATTTATATTTTTAGCCACGCCAAAAAAAATAGCTAATATATATATATATATATATTGTCACGACCCAAAAACCTAACTTAGGTCGTGATGGCGCCCAACAGCGGGGTCAGGCCAGCCAAAACTCAATTTCTAAGGTTTCATTCTTATCTGATTAAACACCTCGATGTATACCAAGTTTTAAAATTTTACAATTTAACAAAAAAGGATAACTTGCCAATTTAAACCAAAAGCAACCATAGGAAGGCGTGAGCCAACATATATACAACCCGCATTCCATAATAACTACTACGTGTGTGCCAGGAACTGGCGTCACAAGTCCTACGAGCATACTAATAAAATATACAAAGATATAATATACAGTCCCTCTGTCTGAAAGAAGTAGACGAGAAATAAGCAAA
Source organism: Nicotiana undulata (assembly GCA_005239495.1). Lineage (NCBI taxonomy): Eukaryota > Viridiplantae > Streptophyta > Magnoliopsida > Solanales > Solanaceae > Nicotiana > Nicotiana undulata. Next base: position 2,946 of record ML277336.1, on the reverse strand, counting down.
AGAAAACTCCATGCTGCTGCCGAGGATCGTCAGAAGAAAGTAGCTCACCGTGAAGTCAGACCTGGAATATAGATACTCTCAAGAACGAGCTTCGGTGTGATAACTAGATGCACCTGCCTCAGAACCTGTACAATTAAGTACAGAAGTGTAGCATGAGTACATAAACATATATGTACCCAGTGAGTATCCCGTCTAATCTCAAAGAAGTACTGACGATAGTTAGACGTGATACTTACTAGGGCCAACAACTAAATAACATAAACTAATAAAGGATAGGCATGTATAACAATCTTAATAATCACAAGGCATGAAATATCAAATATAAACTCACCATAATCTTTCCACATCGGATATTACTAACATATAAAGAACTAAATCTCTTCTTTTAATGGAACAAATCATATAATATCAACAAGTTCCCAGTCAATATAATAAGCACATAATCTGCCGAAACGTACGGCCGAAGCGTAGCATAAATAAATATGCACTGCCGAGGGTCGAACGGCTCGAACCATAGATGCATCTATTACCCCACTCGCGAATCGATCATAAGGCTACCCGCTCACGAATCATACATGTAACACAGGTGCTCATATATTTACACTGAATTATCAGAAATCTCAGGCATTTAAATATACTTGAAAAGAGGGACTTAAGTGTTGAAATTCAACCACGGCTTCCTAATACGTTCATGCTAAATTCAAGAATAATAAACAACTCATATTACATTTAGGGATACATGTAAGGCATATAAAATCATGCTCGTGGGTCCTAAAACTAACCGCCATAACAATAATAGTCGCTACGCACGGACTCTCGTCACTTGACACGTACGTAGCCCCCACAAACATTAGCACATAACATTTAGATCACCTATGGGGACAATTCCCTCTTACAAGGTTAGAAAGGAGACTCACCTCGCGTCGAACCTACTCTCCGGACCAAGAACGCGCCCGAAAATCCAAACTCACTTCTCGAGGACTCGAAGCTAATCAATCAATACGTAAATATATCAGATTATATTCAAAACATGAGATTCTCCTACGAATTTAGTCAATTCACCATTCTTGAAGAAATACCAAAATTCGCACCCGGGCCCGCACGCTCGGATTTCGAAAAGTCTCGAAGGAAACACTCGCCCATATCCTAAGGATCGTTAATATATGATTTTTACTTGATTTCATGGCTAATTCACCGGTAATTCCCTAAATTTCCGAAGGTCCTAGGTTACTACCCAATTCATAATTTTTCACTAATTTAGTAGTTAGTTTAATTAGTAATTCATGTATTAAACTAGTACTAGAGTAGAATTTACTTACCTCTTCAGTAGATAGGTGAATTTGCCCTTTCCCAAGCTCCCTAGGTCGTCAATAGTGGAAGGAAGATGATGAAAATAAACTAAATCCCGTATTTTAAAAGAACCACACTGTCTACAGTGTTTTCGCACCTGCGGTCTCGCACCTGCGACCTAAGGCTCGCACCTGTGGAGAAATGTCCTGTTCGCTGGGTTGCGCACCTGCGACTGAGCAACCGCACCTGCGGTCACACCAGAACAGGTGCACCAGCAGCTATTTTAGCTGGTTTTTGGCCTCGTGTGGTGTCCGGGAGGCACTTGGGCCCACCCGAGCCCCCATCCCAATATACCAACAAGTCTCAAATCATAATACGGAGTCGCTCGAGCCTTCAGAACACTCAAAACAATGCTAAAACTAAAAATCACATCCCAAAACCCCTAGAATCATAACTTAAGAACTTCAAGTTCTTGGTTTCGATAACAATGCACCGGACCAACCTATACAACTCGGAATGACACCAAATTTTGCAGGCAAGTCATAAATGACATAATGGAACTATTCCTAGTTCGGAATTCCATTCGGACCTAGATAGCATGAAAACCGTTCCAAACCAAATTTCAAACTTAAGGAATTGTCATAGCAGCAGAGGCATTGTCAAGGGGACTTAATTCATTGCATCAGAATGGACAATTTCATGGATTTGGATTGCCTAAATGGAGCCCTAAAATAAATCACCTATCCTATGCAGATGACACCATAATTTTTGCTTCATCACATGCTAGATCTCTAAGGCTAATTATGCAGATGTTACACTCATATGAAATAGCCTCAGGACAGAAGGTTAATAAAGCAAAATCAGCTGTCTATATGCACCATCTCACAAATGTAGACATGATTAGGAGGGTGGAGAGGATAACAGGTATTGGTAATAAGGATTTCCCTTTTACATACCTAGGCTGTACTATTTTCTATGCAATGAGGAGAATGGATTACTATTAGGATTTAATGAGGAAGGTATTGGATAAATTGCAATCATGGAAAGGTAAACTACTCTCAATAGGTGGTAGGGCAGTATTGATAAACAGTGTTTTGCAAAGCATGCCAATCCATCTACTCTCAGCTGTGAATCCACCTAGCAATGTCATTAACAGACTACACAAAATGTTTGCAAAGTTCTTCTGGAGCAGTGATATAGGAGGAAGCTCTAGGCATTGGGCATCATGGACTAC